>JABASD010001675.1:0-36268 GCA_019776165.1 Pogonognathellus flavescens
TGTCTCAATTTAACACTTTAATAACATTATACAGCTTACTACATTATACAATTACTATACACCATAATACACACTTATCTCTAAGTTCTCTACACAAAATCACTCAAATGAACTGTAATCACATTTACAAACATAATATTACACATCTTTTCCTTACGGAATTTCAATCAAGGCAGTACTATTACTACCACTCGGGGTATTACATCTTCGTGATACTATTTCCTTGATTTTATCGATGAGATCTTCCGGTACTCCATTAGCCTTAAGGATTCCTACCGCAGTCTTCAAACCGTATTCCTTAAATTCGCTTCGGCTAATACAATTATTTTTGTACAGCACGTACAGTCCTATCACTATAATAATTCCTAAAAATATATAATTAATTATAATTAATTCAAGCATGCAAGCATAAATAGTAAGATAGTAAAAAATAGAACTTATAAAATACTTACCAAAAACCAATGTTGTCCAAAAGAAAGTGCCCAAAGAGGAAATCATTTCCCAGAAACCCATAGCAGTATGGGTAGGACATGGAGTAGTGCTGGCGTCATTTTTGCATTCATGTGGACACATTTCAGGGGCAGACATCGACGCAAAGGCAAATAATTTTCCTTCCGTTTCCAAACTCGGTGAGCATTTACCCCCGTCCTCGTTTGTGACGAGCCAATAGCACCGCATCGCGATACATGATTTGCAATCATTGACTCTGCATGCAACTGAAAAATCATTGAATGTTTCAATTAATACTCCAAAAAACTGTTCATATATTATAATAAAATTAGTTTATTTTAAAACATCAATTACCTTTTTCACTAATTGGAATCGAGGACACAGTAGCACAGAGCGAAACCAGTAAAATTACTGTCCACATTTTGGTAAAATTGGAAGTGCAACGTAAAAATAAGAAAATGATAAGTTGTTGTGAATGAAAAGAACAGAGTAAAGAGACAAAGCGGTTTATTTCTATGCGCAGTATTTAGTAAATGTGAACGGTTCAATGAATATTAAGCATCAAACCCGCGCTCCATGCGGGTAGTGGATTAACATTAAAATTATTACAATAAAATCGACTTTGTTACAATAAAGGCAGATATCATAAACAATATTAAAAACCAAGAGCTTCCAACTGACTTCATGACATTTTTAATTCTATAAAAACACATTTGCAACAATGAAATGCTACAAATAATTTGAAATATTAAAAATTTACAACTTACTTATAAAAGTACTGAAACTTATTATACATTTAACATTTTTATGTAATATCCATTTCTTCCACATCTTCATCTTCTTCAGTTAACAACTCTGAATCTTCAGAAGATTCCACCTCACTAAAATCCTCACTAGAATCAGAACTATCGAAAATTTCAGTTTCTGAACTTTCACTGTTTTCGTAATTTTCACTCTCTTCGTCACACAATTCCGCATCGCTCTCACTCTCTGAGGAATCTCCATTCAACCGAATTATGATATTATTCCTGACTGCCTTATCCTCTACATGGCCATCTTTCTCCCAGTAATCATCGCCCAGTCTTTTAAATATATAATTTCAAACAATTAATATGACATTAAAAAAATTGTATATTTTTGTGTTAATTTACCTATCAACATGATCAACATGTGCCTTCCACTGTGCCGCTGTGTAAGAAGACATATAATCGAGAGCAGCCTGTTTAATAATGTCCACGTCTTGCTGGGTATTTTTCTTTCTCATTTCGTGTTTTAAATCCTTCCACACTAATTCTATAGGGTTCAAATCGCACTGATATGGAGGTAATCTAACAACTTCATGGCCTAGTGATCGAGCATCATTGTCCATAACGTAGTGATTTTTTTTAACTTTGTATTTCTTTATGATATCGTATAGCTCAAATTTTCTCAACTGTGGGGTAATTATAATAGAGCCATCCTCTTTTTGTTTTTCAACTAGCCAGTTATACAGCACTTCTTTCTTATCGCTAGCTTTAGGAATATTTGACACAGAATGGTAAGGGGCATTATCTGCTATAATTAGGGTGGGTTTCTTCAACAACAGAAGCAGTTTTTTAAACCACGTCCTAAACATGGTTCCATCAACATTGTCGTGGTAATCCACTGTCGTTTTTTTCTTGGATACTTTTTCTACGTACGCAGCTCCATCTATAAACCCATTGCTGCCACCTAATAATATAATTTAATATTCAAAATTTTTCAACAATAGTTATAATTTTTTGCAAATGTCTCACCTGCGTGAATGACAATTAATCGAGGCCCTTTTGAACATTTTGCAGTCCGATATGAGTTAGATTTTCTTTCATTATTGTTTGCTGGTTTACTAATTCGCCAACCTTTAGATGCCCTTTCATGTGGATCAATCCATGTTTCATCTAGTTACAACAAAAGTTAAAATAAAATTGTTTAAAGATATTGATTGTATAAAGTTGTATGCTATGTATGCTTTTTCCCTAGTGTATTAAATGTCTGCTGGTAGGAACAAGATGTCAGTTATAAATAGTAAAAGTAATCTTTATATTGAAATATCTTTTTACCCAAATATACTATGTCCTTTGCATCGGTTCCCAGATTTTTATTTTCCTTCAATCTTTTCAAGAAACGCCCTCTCCAGCTCAAAATATCTTCCCGGAACAATACATGGGCTCTGTTGTTTATTTTGCCAAATGTAAAACCCATTTGCTTTAACTTTTTAGATAATGTAGGAAGTGAAATTGTAAAAGGTTCATCTGTTTCAATTGGTAATTGCTTTTGTTGGCGCTGATATTCCATTTTTTCAATAAATTCGTGTCGAATATTTGGAAGTAGAGGTGATAAGTTTTTTATGTAGAAACTGTAAACTATATCTTTTAGTAAATTCTCGTTGAAATTGTCAATTTGATCCATCACCGGTCTTGCACGATTTCTTTTCTTCTTAGGTGCAAGTAAAGTTGATTTTATTTCGCTTCTTCTAATGGCGTATACAGTGTCTCGATGTAGACCGACCACAACCGCAGTAAGATCGTTAGAACTTTTTATAGCCGTGCACATATGTCTGTCAACGTTATCAAAATAGTGAAATGCATTTAAAACAATTTTTTTACACTGAGATTCAATTGGCGATCCACGAAATTTGTATCTTTGTATTTCATCACTATGCTCCACCCTTGGTGAATCAGGCAGTGCTGTATTGTGTAAAATATTAGGTACCACACTTGGAGAAATAGTTACTGAACCACTTAGTAAACCTGTTGGTGCAATACTTGGAGACTCGGTTAACTGTGAACTTGTTGGCTGGATGTTTGGACATACGTTATCTCCATTAGGTGTTGCTAGCCCTATGACTAATGTATTGTGCATTGGGTTCAAGTCATTCACGCACCGATTGTACGAAAATGCAGAAGCTCCTGCTTGTCTATTAAAATCGTTGAAATTGATCTTAATTAGTTCTATCTGGAATTTGGATAATATGTTTATTAAGTCCTGATCGTCTCCTTCATTTTTTTTGGTACCATATACTATGTAGTCCTGCATGCGCAACTTAATTTTTTCTATCTGAACTAAAGTCAACTCCCGTTGTAGTCCACCATGAACAGCTTGATGAACTAGCAAGTCTCGTATTTCATTTATATTATTTTGGGGGAAATACAACAAGAAAAGTCCATATAAACCGGAGTAGCTGCTGGGAAACACATTTTTTTCGTCTCCATTCCTGATGACATAGTTGACACTTTCAGATGTGAATGGTAAATCCACATTCGGTATGGTTGACGAGCCAATCGTCCAATATGGTAAAGTTTTCTGCAATCCTTTTTTCATGTAATAATCGTTTAGTTCAGCGTGAAATATTACATGCGAAGGCATGCCGAACTTAACTTGTATTAATAGATGGCCTCTCAGTGGTAAATTGTCGTCTAGCACTTTTTTTGATCTGGAACGCTTTCCTGTGGTTACAGCACGGAATTCTGCAAACTCTGGACGGTCCATTTCTTCGCTGAACACTTTGATTTCATTGAAAATTACTCTGAAATTTCCTAACGTACGAGGTGAATTTGGATATGTTATACTTGAGGAACAATGGCTGAGAATAATTACAATAAATATGTTACGAAGCTCCATAATAATGTAACGTCTGTTTCTTTATAAGTTTAATATAAATGGACCTCGGTACATAAATGTAGTGAATCTCCAGGTTTTTTGTATTAGTTTAGTCAATGAAATGTGAAATTAATCAATGCTGTTGCAAACTGAAGTCTATTTGCAAGGTTTTTCTTTATTATATAAGTACCTATTTTGGATACCTATATATAACTGTACAATACAGTAAGCTTAACTGTATGCTGAACTGTATATTTTAGGTACTGAAACTAATGCTGAATAAGTACGGCAAGGTCTTCAACGCCAAACGCATTCATATTAGCTTAGCTATAATTTGTAATGTAACTTAGAGATAAGTGTGTGTATTATGGTGCATAAAAGTGTATTATTGTATGATAGAAGTATGCAGTTGTTAAATTGAGACATTTGGTTGAGTGCAATAAATTATTATAGAATGAAATTGAGTGATGATGGATGAATTTTAAAAATAGACATTTTTTACGTCTCTGCAAATCTTTGCTACACAAACAGTAGAATTTTTAGTCAATTAAATTATAAGAAAAGGCTGTCGCCTGGGTACTGTATGACTTTTTTGTAGTGAGAAATGAGAAAAGTTTAATATAAATAAACAACCTGGTTGTGCCACTTGTTGTTCGACCCAGTCGTAAAAGTAGGGAACTAAGACTTTACAGACGTACTTAGTGTACTGTAAATCACAGTCTATTAGATCACAAACAGTTGTTGCTGAAAAGATAAGACGTTTCTGAAAAGTAAAATATTACAATCGCACTTTTTTTAATTAAATTAATCGTGAAACTACGATCTTTCACACAACGCACCTCACAACAGCTCTAGCGATGGCAACAAACGTTTTGACGTTATTTCAAAAAATAAAAAAATGGCGCAGGTGCTGTATAAAAAGTTTTACTCAATTCAGAAATGGTCACATAGCTATATAGTCAAAATTAAACAAAGCTTAATATTTATGTCATTGGGATTTATATGTAAATTGAGGTGAGGATGATTATACAAATGACAAATATGAACATTTAAACTAACTAGGTAATTTTGCGTACAATCTTTGACTACTACAAAGAATAAAGTTTTATAAAGGATAAAAAAGTTTTTCCGCATAGTGAAATCTTCAATATTGTTTTTATTTTTCAAAAAGCCAACACCTTCACTGTACAAGCACACATTTACATGTTTCACACAACTACTTGTATAATAATAATATGTATTCATCTACAGAATAAATGCTGTTGCTATTTCTACACACGACGACTAATAAACTCCATTCTTGTCTACTTTTACTCTTAATTATTATTACAACTTGTAACTTTGTAACAAATCTGTACCAAGTATTGCAGTTAATAATTTGTATTTAGTTTAGTATAAGTTATTTATACAAGTACTCATCATTAGGTTTAGATTTAGTATGGGTTTATATATAGAAATAAATAGTTTACCAGTTTTTAAAGTTTTTTCTTCATTGTCCTTCTGAATTTTCTTACATGTTATAAAGTATTATTATGTTTTCGTTTTACTTATGGTGTATAAACAACAAAAACTATTTTCAACCGTAGTAGTAGTAGTATGTATCATTGTATAGTATGTCCTATTAATACCTATACTCATCTGTGTATACAATAATAATCATTTTATAAGTAAATAATCATAACAATAATAATTAATAATAATAAAATGAATTAAAACATTCGCTTCTTTCCCCAGTTCTCTGTTCTTTCTTCATTTCATGCTTATTTATATGTGCTGAGCCTATTATTACCTTTAGTTGTATATAAGTCTAAATTTTTACTCTTTTGTAGTTTGTGTATGATTCTTCTGCAAAATCTACATACCATCATCGTAATAATATCTGTAGTACTTTTCCTTCGTAATTAATAGGTACTTTAATGCATTTGAATCATTATCCAACCACAACCACACAATCCAACGTGGGTTTAATAATTAACTGTTAATTAAGTAGTCTTTGTCTGTTGTAATTTGTATATATAATATATTATTTGGATGTGACAGTACATAAAGTACGCAGCAGACACATCAAAAACAACAAAAAGTTCATTCATACAAATTACATTAGGATTATGTGTGTTTACATGTACCTATGTTATTAATTATTATACTATTGTTTCATTTCATTCTCTTTCTCTGTGTACTAAACGTTCACAATTAGTAAATGCCGTCCGTCATTCCATATTTAAGTGGGCTCGAAATTCTATTGTACATCAACACAGATTATAAGAAGCAAAGTCACTTCGTTAAGCTAATTGTAATAATAACATTTCAAAATTTTACTTAAAAAATTTACACATTTCTATGACTTTCTTCTACAATTTTACATTATTTTTCATCTTTTACAAAGTAATCCCCTAAAAAGTCCTAATGAAGGCAATAAAATGCTTGGTAAATAGCAAGGCTACATCTTAACAATGACAATAAACAAATCACAAGAAATTGCTTATGCTTATTCGCTTGCATTAAAATTGAACTTGAAAAGTTTTTATAAATACGAGAGACACTTTTTTGTAGAACTGCGTTGTTGGTTGGTTCTTCACTCTGGTATAAGAGTGAGATGAGTTTGACAGAACAGAAGATGGTCTTGTTCGTCCTGTTTTCATCTTCAGACTTATAGAACAGTATTCATATATAGGTAATAATTATTACTTTAATTATAATAATAAATTATAATAAATAACAAGTTAGAGTAATTTATATAGGCTTGTATTAGCTTTAGTCATACATGCAATTCACTGTCGCATTCACTACTATACAAGTCATGAATCGTGATCATAGATTTCTGCATGCATAATTATTACGGTATTAGATGTGTATAGGTGACAATACTTTTAGTTAGTAGAGTGTATACAATTTGAGAACGTTAAAAACAGATTAACTTTGAACTTTGCCCTTTTTACCTAACAATGTTATGTTATACTTGTCAAATGCATTTGTGTACACAGAAATTGCGTTGTTGCAGTACTATTAGAGATGTCTATAATGTTATGACTTGTTTCGACATTCAGTTTATGAGGATAAAATCCGGCTTGTATCGTAAATGATATTATTGGCAAAACGTCTATCAAATTTCTACTCGGTTTTTCGCCAATTTTTTTCAGGCCCTTTATTGGGTGCAAATATATTATCTCAGCTCATTCAATGAAGAATTCGATTTTGCACCAAATCAATTGATTCCATAATATCTTATATTAAAACGAGAGAATTAGTACGTGTAAATTGTAAATCCAAATACTATATTTCTAATATCCGACAAGTCGGCTTGTAAAAATATAAACTGAATGTCCAAACAAACCGTAACAGCTACACTGTTTCAATTTAGCATATTTACCATAATGTATTATACTATACATGTACATACAATGTCTTTAATGTTGTTTCTATATAGCTTTACAAAATTGCAATATATAGTCAAAGTATAACATGTAATATTATAAGGGGTTTGGGCAATTACTATCTATTGCATCTATCGCTTATTTTTCCCTTATTGATTCGTGTTTAGCTCTATCACTTGGAATTGTACGGTAATAAATCTAATTAGATTTAATACAATTGAGTACTTCAATGTGTATACACGGCAGAGGCAAGTATACAGAAAATTATCTCTTGCTCGCAGGCATTCGAACTTTGAAGTAAAAACATGTTGTTGCTAACAAAGCTGTGGACAGACAGATAACTCAGTTATAATTAAATCAGTTTAGAATACACAGACGAGAAATTTTTAACTAAAGTGTGGCAGGCTATTCTCGTTAACGTTTAACAGTTAACATCAACCTAAATTCAACACTCGAATCTCATGACTTATTATTTATATGACATTTTCAATATAAGACAGTCTGCAAGTATTACTTGTTTATTAGGATAAGGATTTAGGAAATTTTATGTCAATTTGTACGATAACGATATTATGGATTTCATTCACTAATGAATCAGCGGAAAAAGAGGCGATACAACTTTTGCAAAAATTGTCGAAATGAAATACATATACGATTTCTGCTTTCACTTAGGGATACTTTTTTCATTCGGTTCATGAGCTTGGACATTCATTACAATTACCTACGACCTACATCAACTACATAATTCGTTTATAGATTTAAAAAAATTATAACTTTAATGTAACGATTTTGGATGGTTAGATAAAATTGAGAAAATTCATTTAATGTAAATTAGAAAATCCGAAATCAGAGTCAAATTATTTTTCTCCATTCGTTCCACAATTATATTATAATTGTATTTGTATTACATAACTATGCCCTTGTTATGGTTTTAACATATCCTCTTTTTCATTTCATATACTGTTTATAACGTTCTGCCTGTGCCACGGATATCTGTCTGTTGGACAATGATAATAATTGGGTATTGCTACTGTTAATTACTTACAATTATTTCATATTATGAGGTAGGCTCATTATTCGTTTAGTTGAATGAAATAATAAAATTAATGTATTACAACCATGACATATGTATAATTAGTTAGATCATAGTAACTCTGACAGACATCTGTAACGTAACAGAATATTAGTTCATTAAATTAAGATTATTATGCATACTATAATTGGTATTTGTTTGTATTAGCAGAATTTTTCATTGTACAATTTTATACACATCTGTTGCGTCACTCTTCACTTCCCCCGTCCACTGTATATATTTGATATAGTTTACAATTACGTTAGGAAACTCATGAACATTCTCTCTTTCTTATACAATCTTTGCGATGTGATTATTATCAAATCAACAAAGGGCAGTTTTAACTTTAATTATTGTGTGTGTAGTGTGTATGTATATTATATACGATTTTAGGATGTTTAATTACTGAAGTATGCATATTTTTACTGATATGCATACTCCATACATGCACACTACTATTTAACAGTT
Organism: Pogonognathellus flavescens; assembly: GCA_019776165.1. Classification (NCBI taxonomy): domain Eukaryota; kingdom Metazoa; phylum Arthropoda; class Collembola; order Entomobryomorpha; family Tomoceridae; genus Pogonognathellus; species Pogonognathellus flavescens. The sequence goes on from JABASD010001675.1 coordinate 8,983, forward strand.
AGTTATTATTAATTTATTATAATCATTACACCATATTCAAAAAAATTATCTGTAATGGATCGGATATCAAAAACGAAACTGTTTTTTCAGCAGTTTCATAAATACGATAGCTATTCTAAATTCTAAACTATCAAAACCAAACTAATAGCTAAACATTTATAACTTTACTTTGTTTGCAGAGTTTGTATTAATTAATATCCAGTGCACTATTGTTGGTCTTGTGATCAAAGATAAAGTAGATATTGATTTTTAGTGTAGATAGTAGACAATCAACAACAAGTAATATATTATGGGCAAGTCACGCTATATATTTTGTATTAAACTTGCGTGTAAATAAGAAATAAAATAAAACCTTCCGATGCAGAAGAATGTAGTAGACGACTGTTTTTTAATTGTCACTTGCACAATTCCTCTCAGTGCTCCAAGGAACCATTCCCGTTGGCGGTGGTGGGATTGTTGAAGCTGCTGCTACTACTTGGGAATGGTGCAGGTTCTCCAGCAGAATTCCTAAGACTAACACTACTACTATTAACAATAACGTTGGAATTGATTGACGACGATCCTGTCACTGGAGTATTACTTTGCAAACTAGATGCGTACGTCCTTTTTGTTCTTTTCATGACAGGAGTAACTGTTTCATGATCGTAGTTCGAAAGATCACCTCTTGAAGGAAGCTTTCTCTTTTGTCTAAATGTGGAGGCGGACAACTCCAAGCCGTCTTCGATTTCATGCATAACGTTTACACTTTGATTATTTTGCACAGAATTACTGACACTACAAGCAGTACTTTCTGTATGATTAACTGAATCCACTGCGGCATCGTTCGTCTGACAATCACCATGATTAAAATTCGATTTACTTTCGACTTTTGACACGAGATGATTTAATTTTGAATTTATGCCCAGTGGCTTTCGGTCAGATTCAACTGAATCGTCAATCTCACCGTTCACCCACGTCCTTGTTTGTGTAATTGGAGGTTCGCATGATGAAGACGGCGAAGAGTTTGGACTCGTTTCTAACTTAACTGGTGGTACTAAGACATTTGAATTTTCTAGGTTTTGGCTTTCCTCGTCTTGTTGATTTTTCTTATCTTGAATGACTCTGCACTGAGCACATAGTTCTGTCACACTCACAGTGACAAGCTCAGTTTCAGAAACACTATGATTACGGCTAGAATTTGAATTTGCACTCTGTTTGCTGTCTCTCAGTTGCTGTTGTAAAAAGCACACGGTGCTTTGCATTCCTTCCACATCTTCATCTAGCTCTTGCACTAACTCATCAAGTTCTAAAACAAAATTAAAATAATGTTTTACAATTGGTCACATACTATTTAAGATTAAAATGAACTATTAAACTGCACATGAATTATGAATAATTCACCTGATTGGGATTTTTTCATTTCTTCTGTTAATGATTTCTGGAGAGCCAGATCACTTTCGAGTTTCGCCAGTCGACCACTGGAGATCATCTTTCCCAGCTCTTCATTTTCTTGGTAAAGCATTCTGCATTTGGCCATTAATCGTTTCCCCGTATTGCTGTTATGCATACAAAAATAGCATGATATTTCAATTATTAGTTTGTAAACGATTCATTAAACAAAAGTGTTAAAAAGGACTACGTAAGTAAAAAACTATATAAATTGTACATATTTTATAATTCTTCTACATGTATGAAACATCTACTACTACTAATCTTTCCTTAAGGGTTCATCATACTACAACTCGATTTAAGAAAAAATCACTATTATTACATCACATGTGCACAAAAAACTTCTACAAATCGTCAGCATTAATGTAATCAGTAATCATTATCATTTTATTTTAATTATAAACTTATGCCGATTGAATAGTAACTTTAGTAAATATAATAAACAAGTCATACCTATCAGGTGTAAATTTCCAGGCATTAAGGTCGTTTTGAGTGTCTTCTAACTTCTTTTTAGTTTCTTCGAGTTCTTTTTTCATTTTAAGAATTATAAGATTGACGGCTGGGTCTAGAAGCGTAGAACGAAGAGATCCTACTGTAGGTGCAATGGCAGATTTTAATTCATTAACCTGAGTAACATACTCTTGCATTTCTTGCTCTTTCGTTGTAAGCCTCATCACTAAAAAGTTTTCTCGTCGAGCGCTTTCTGATGCTTGAAGTTGGGTTCGCTGAACTGTATCTTTTAACTGAGCAATTTCGTCCAGGGAATCTACATAATTTGTAAGAAAATAACGGTTTAAAATATAAAACGACATATCTATAATGTAAAATGTAGAACAGTTAGTCTAAGCTGCTAACCTTGGAGTTTACAATGAATATTACGATACGACTCTCCAAGTTGTCCATACACATGTGAAAACTTTTCTTGTGGCAATGCAACGACTTCGTCAGATGTCAAAATTAAAACATCGGGATCGTCAATTAAATCCTGACTCTGGCTGTCACTTCTACTAATTTGACCCGGTGTCCGTCCACCAACTGCACTATTACAAGCACCAAGGGAACCCAAAGACGGTAATGGTAGAAGGGGCGATCTTAAACTGCCTCCAATGTTACTTGCAGAGTTTACTGATTCAACTAAATTAACATTGCTACTTCCACTAGTACTTGTACAAACCCCACTGACATCAGGTTCACCAACTGAAAAATTGTTTACAGAATCCCTTCCATCCTCCTGAACTTCCTCTGGAGAATCAGCCGTTCGAGACAAATCAATTTGCATTCCATCGTCGTCGTCGTCATCAAAGTCATCTCCACTTCCAAATCCTTCAGTGTCATCATCATCTTTGACTCTCGCCACAGAATCGATGTGATTCAAGTTTTTTATTCCTTCAAAATGACTTTTAATAATGCTAGGATTGTTACGTCCGTCTTGAGGTAAATTTCCTTGTCCATTATCAACTTTATCATCTCGTTTGAAGACAGGACGTAAAACTGAGGAAGTTGACGAAGAGTTGGTGTTTTGATTATTGAAGCTAGTATTACTATTTATGGTAGTGCTCAGATTACGACTTAAAACCTCAGAGTCTTCCTCTCCAGTCATTTCAGTTAGTCACACACACTTTGCTGTTTTAACTTAACAGGGATTAGGTTTAAATTATAAGGTTTACAGGTATACTACAACAATAATAAATTACGGCGTTCCGCCAGCAATTTCTGAGCTATTTCTTGATTTTAGGCTGATTTCTGCACTATCAATATGTGGATTAATTTATCACAGAATATATATTAATATTTGTATGCCTTGGGAGAACAATTAAACTGTATTCTTGAATCCTTCAATGCTGAATGTTGTGTTGTTGACGTATATTGTATTGTACCTGCAAACAAATAACAAAAAGAACAGCGGTCAGAACATATACGTGTAAAAACATTAAAAACAAATAAGTAAAACAATTTAACACAGTAATCTAACAAAAGCTTAACACACAAGTAATAGATATAATAACAATTTTAAGAATGAACATTAAAACAAATTAAGTAAATATTTCGTCAAGTCAAACTTTGCCAAATATGAAATAGGTAGATGTTTTCTTGTTTTTAAGCAGGAAAACACAACTTTCCCACCAATAACCAGCTACATTAATTAAATAAAACTGAACAGAATTATGACTATGTTCCCTATCAAGTCTTTATAAATTTTATATTTCAAATAATTATTTTTAAATCAAAATTTCAAAAGAATTTACAATTTCCAAAGTGCAAATTTCCAATATCGCCTCCACTTTGATTGAATTTCAAATTTAGCAGAAAACAGCCAAGTGTGTAACATTAGTTCGCCTTCTTCGACACTCTTTCCAGGAATCACAGCGCGAACCTACGAACTCCTCCTATTTCGTCTCATTCTTCATGTACATTCTCATTTCCTATCCGTGCCATTTAAACCACAGAAATTCTTTCTCGTCTCACGCCTCTCACTCACACACACCTTCATTTCACCTGCCTTTAAATTACACCGTACGCATACTTGTAGGTAGATTACTGTCTTCCTTATGCAATTAATTGTATTAAAATAATTTTTAGTAATTGTAAGTCCCCAGTCCTTTATTTATCTTGGAAGAACTAGAAACACTAGGACTGGAGTATCAATTGGATGTTGCATTAGGACCAGGCCCCTTATGATGAGCAGATGACAATTGTTACCATTAAGCTATAGACAATAGATGACGGTGTTACAGTACGTTTTGCGTATAACAACATGTATTTATGTGCATAAATCAACTAAAATGCAAAAACTTTTATATATATACTCATACACACACACACATACATGTGTAAATATGATTAAAGCAAGATTATCTTACTCACAATTAAAAACAAGTATTCTTTTCATGTGTTACTTTTACAAATCTTATATACATCTCATTTATATACAGGTTATGACTATGACATAACCTGTAAATAAATTACTGATTGCACACGCACTTTTTGACACTTGTATAGTAAACACATGAGACATGCAGGAGAGGTGAGACTGACAATGTGAGACTATATGTGTGTGTACTATGTAAGACATGTATGTACTAAATGTACCTATGTGCCTACAGTGACTGGGTATTTACTATAATATTATATTTTACATATATAAATATACATTTATATACCAGATATTACACTAGAAACACCCCAAATTACTATTAATTCTTTCATTCAATGTAAGCAAATCTGTGTCTTATTATCTGTACTTATTACAAATGCATGAATTGTAAGTTAACTAGTTAACCATTCCTAGATGAAGGTAATCGTGCATGTTATAAGGTTTTATACCTAATTAATGGAGTTTAATTTGAAATGTGTGCACCAAACAATAAAATTATATACCTGACATACCCATACTTGGCAAAGCTGTAAAAGTAAGCTAATAATAAGTGCACTTTAAAGCAAAACAAAATTAGAAGTACCTATAATATGTACATTTAGGTACATGTTTTCATTTAGGTGTGTTGTTAGAGAGGGCCTGTATAAAATATGCATAGTACATATATACATAGTATTTTTATATGCGCAATTTCACATACAACGGATTAGGTATTTATTTACGAAACATTTTGAAGGTTACCATATTCGGGCTAGGGTCATATATGTAGGCTGGAGAAGGAAAAATTTTATGAAGCTAAGTTAAGCATCACAATATAGCGAAATGACATAGCTTCTTCTACATACACCTATGTACATTATAAAACGTTACAGCCTTCGAACACAAGAATAATATTGATTCATTACAAAAATTAAATTATGTTTTGCACTAAACAAAAGGCAATTTATCTTCTAAACTATTCGCTTACTGGTGTTGTGGCCAGAAACTTCTATAGGAGATGTCATTTTGTTAAAAGTTGTGTCTTACCTAAAATAAGCATTATCTTAATGGTGTCTCTAGTTTCTGCATGTGTATCTTATAGGCGCATAAATTTGTATAGAATTCTAGTAGAGTCGATGAATCGAGTGTAAGTATATATTTATAGGTACAGATAAATGGTTTGCTATTATATACTGCTTGCTAAGTAACTACATACTCTACAAATAAAATATGTTTGAATATGTTACGATGAAGTTAAATTCAATATTCCAGTAAGGAACAATTTTTTTCAAAACCAAACGATCAAGCTATGTTATAAGTACAAAAGGGAATTTCTTTCTATGAAATAGTTGAGTATTTTCCATGCACATCAATTTTAACTAATCAATACTCTAACATTAAAATGTACTAGACAGTACTGCTTTTTGACTTTTTTTGAGTACATGTACAGTATTCCTATAGAAAGGTGTTCCATTGGTATCAAGGCATCTGTGCCAGTTCCATTACAGTATATTGATTTGTTGAATTTTATTTCCAAGACCTGGTTGTGGTACATTTGTATATTACAGATATAAAGCACTTCGGAAGGTAAGTTTAAATAAAGACTAAAACTATATAGCTTTTAGCGTGCTTCTCGTGAGCTTTCAACAGATAATACAGTGCAAATAATCAATAGCTAAATAAATAAATCAATTATGTAAACAACACTACATCCATATCCATATGTAGGTTAGCGTTAGCGACAGCCCAATACTACCTCTTAACTCATACTTAGCTCTATAAAAAGATTCAAATATTATATTATTGTAACTGTATAAAACGTTAGCGTTTAGAAGACTATGAATAGTGGGTAAAATGTACCACAGTTGGTAATAGGAGTTGTAAGCAATAATTAGTAGAAGCAAAAGTCAAAGAAGGACATATTCAATCAATTTTCCATTTGCTAGGCGAATGTCACATATTCACGATAAATACAGTGGTAGAACTACATAACTAATTTAAATTACATGTTACGTGAGTAATATTACACAAAATGATCTTTGTACGCTGTTTGAAACTAATGATTCGTGAAATTCATGAAATTCGTGAGATTCATGCGATTCGTGAAACTCTGCTATATTTTTCTTGTGATATAAAAAGCTAAATGCAAGCATTGAATTGAATCGTTATTGTAAACGATTTATGCAAGCAGCCATTTACTTCATGATATGATATTTACTTCATGGATTAATTAATGAATTAATGATGACACTTAATAACGGTCTGAATCGGTCTATGCATTTAGAGAAATGTATAGGTATACAATATACTTACATCTAATATGTACATGTGAGTAAATTATATGTAGCATATGTACTGCTACTGCTAGTAGCCTAGTAGCTTAACTACTTTGTCTGTTTTATCTGCACATGACTTACTCTATATTTAGCTATAGCTATGTATAAGTAGTTTGGCAATGTCTGCAAACAATGATAATCTATTAAACTTTGATGTTTAATTGCTACTGTCTAAATAAAATCGCTATGTATTACGTATCTACATGAGACACGTAGTTTGCGTCTTTGATTCAATTTAGAAATTTAATTTCATGACAATACTCTACAGCGTGGTTACATTACTTATACGTAGTTTATAGTACCTGTTGATGCTTTGCTTGTAAAGTTCTAGTTATGGATCATACAGGCATCATTGTTCACATTTACTGAAGGAGAAATAATTAATTGTTTTGTTGTCAACTCATGACCCGAACAGGTTCTTAGGTCTTAGCAGACAAGGGTATAAGGATATAGTAATTATGTTACGGACCAATTTGTTTACCTTCAATACAAAGTTTTTGTGAGTACAGTAATTTTTTTTGCAGACGTGTCATGTGCCGATGTGCCCTGCACTACACGACATCGTTCACATAGACAGTGTTGAGATAAAGATTGGTTTTTCTATGAGACAAGAATGACCAGAGCGCTCTGCTTTGTGTTTGAGGAAGTATTTCGCAAAGGTTTTGTCTCGTTTCATGCCATAGGATTTTATAAGCGCAGATGTCACACCAATGATGCACATTAAATTGTATTGTAAACAAATTGAACGTAGATATCATCATAATATCATTAAAGACGAAATATTTTTATTTATAAGCTCATGTCTCAATCTTTATACAAAGTATTAATTAGCAGTAGCAGTAGTAGCTAGTAGGTATTGCGAACCATGTATTTTACTTATCACTCGTAAAAGAGACTGTCATTATCATGAAGCTTATATCAAGAATTATTTTTAACAACTTGTACTGAAAGCTTTTTTGCACTTTATTTGCAAATAAGCAAATTAAGAAGCGTACATACTCCGAAAAAATGTCATCGAATTAATGATACAGAATAAGTGCAACCCTGTACCTATATGTATGTACATATAGTTATATAACGGTAGTAGAAAAACATTGTGCAGCTACAACTTACCTATATTTAGCAATCAAAAACAAATGATTGCCTATTTAATTTTAATTAATGAGCTATATCTACTTGCTTTTTATTACAACATGGTAGTTTGGTGATAGGATGCTCATCAAATGTGGGAGAAATCGGCAGCCACTTTAACAGTTTGATTCTAAAGAAAATCAAAATAGGGAGTCATTTACGCAATTGAACTCACTGACTTTATTTTACTTTGGAATGTTTTATGGTGATAATAAATCGAATTACTTTTTGATAAGACTCATTCCAAAAGGCAAGTCATAATTTGTATCTCTCACTAATCCTTCAGTTTTAGGTGGAAGGAAATGGATCAAACCACGTTCCTCTGGTGTCCCTATTAAATATTTCATAAAGCATTTACAAACCATTACATCGTAAATATATTTTTTCTTTCCTTTTTTAAGAAATTCATGAAACAGTGGAAGTTTTGTAGTAATTTATACCTGGAATTGTGTTATCTAACAGAAAACCGATAAATCCTGCTAGAAACATTCCAGTTCCTAACAAGATTTGAAATATGCTATCCAGTGTAACACTTCCAGTATTAATAACATCTGGGGTAGCTTTAACCCATTCAGAGATCATCTATGGCCACAGAAAACAATTTCTCATAGAAAATTCAAGAATTTTAGTTGTTAAGTAATAGCTAACTGTACTTTGCATTGGTATAATAATAATAATCTTACAAGGCCAAAGAAAATCGCGAAGCTGCAAATAAAAATATTTCTGGTCGAGCTAAGATCCACATCTTGGAGAATATTAAATGCAACAGCCATGATAAGAGGAAAAATGAAACAAAACATTCCCCCAACAATTGGGTCAGGAATTCCTACAAAAATAGCTCCAGCCTTTCCAACCAGAGATAAAATGATCATAATTATTCCCGAAAGCTGAATAACACGACGAGATGCCACTTTTGTGACACTAATTGTTCCAATATTATTGCTGTAAGATGTGGAACCATTTCCAGACCCCCAAAATCCTCCAAGAATACAACCGAACCCTTCCATAAAAATTCCTCTGTTGATTGCATGAGTTGGAGGAATGGTGGTATCTATACGAAATTAAAAATTACATATAGTCCTAATAATTACATTCAGTAATTAAATACAAATTACTTATACTACTAGCTACTATATTTATCATACTTCCAATACGAGCACAAGCGTAGTAATCGCCTATTGATTCTACCATCGACGCCATCACTCCAGACATGACGCCAAGAACCGCACCTATCGAGACAGTGGGGATTCCCCATTGAACTAGAAAGAAAAATTATTATAAATGGACAGATAGGAAATATTTTTTGTAGTTTGCATTTACAGTAAATTTTTTAACGAAGAATCGTAGACCATATGCCATAAAAGTTGAATTTATTCTTACAGGGATATGGAATTCTGAACCAGGGTGCATTAGCGAATAATTTTTCTTTGGCATCTGTTCGTGCCAAATCCCCTACTTTCAGTACGTCAGTTGCTGTTAGAATTGCACAAACCCCCCACACTGTTGCCAAAGACATCAATACCTATGAATGAACATAAAATATAGGTTAAACACTTTCATTAAGTAGTTTAATATTATAGGTCAAATTGAAAAATTCGACAATAATAAAATGCATTAAAGTACATCCTTACAGGAAACACTTGAAACAAAGGAAATTTGAATCGGCCTGCAGTTTCAGGGTCAGGGGCTCCAGGATCCTTGCATGGAAGCGTCAGCTTTACATTACGTAAATGCTGTGAAAACACGATGAGTAGGACTATTGTTCTATAAATAATGAATTTTACATTTGTGAATGAAGCTCATTACTCATTATATTAACTAAACACAATATCATTGTTTTCAAAATTGGTTAAGTGCTTTATAATTTCCCAATTCCCAATAGAGATTATGAGTTTTAACAAGATGAAAAACAACTTCATTAAGCTTTTTTAGTGACATAAAGGGACATACTGTTATATATGAACCTTATGTAGTTTGTAAATAAAAGGAACTGACTGAGCATTATTTAGTGCATGTAGTTAGGTAATAGGTATCTACTACGTCATTACGTGTGAAAAAGAATAAACAAACAATTGCGCATTTTTAGTTATAGTAGAATATTATATATTATAATAGAGTCAAATTCACAAAGGAAAGCGAATGTACCTATGTCATAATAAACTGCGTGTTGCATTCCCATTGTTTAACACTCTGCTGTGTTAATCTTCTAATCTTCTTCAACAGTTTTTTACCAACTACAGATTAACGAAACGAGAGAATAAAAAAGAAACACTCACGCAGCAGAAACAGGCCAATTTTTAGCACATTCCTTGGCTGCGTGCTTAAATAGCGACACTCCAATTAAGAAAATAGCAGGAGCGACGGTGAGTGGAGTTATGAATTTGAGAACCATTCCAATAATTCCTGCACAAAAGTATTTGTATCACATTATTGTGCGTGAAACGAAAAATCATGCAATTACATAAGCTCTCACAATCTGTGCGTCATAAGCATGCGTATATTATTATTAACCATATACTTATGTAAAAACTTTCATGAAAAATAATTTTACCGAAAAACGCTAGCAAAGTTTCAAACAAAGCTGCGAATATAATGGCTCCTTGAAGTTCTCTCATTCGAACTTGCCAACATTCTGTTCTATCTTCTTCCGACATAGCTTCAAGAATTTCCCGATCAGGGCATTTCCACTTTGGTAAGCTCATAATGGATAAAGCAGGAATCAGATATGAAAAACTGCCACCTTGAACGATGGGCAGACGTGTTCCAATAGTGCTTTGTAAAATAGTGATAATGCCGGACATGAAAATCAGCGTACTGATAATATTAGCCTTATTTGGGTCATCATCCAACATGCATAAAGCCGGAGTAAGAAAGAATGGACACGCCACAGTTGCTCCAATCATTTCCAGGTAATGCTTTTTCAAAAGATATGTAAAAAATTCATTATTTCACTTCACATGTATTTTAGGATTTCAGATAGTAAAAATATATTTCCCATTATGCCCTGCTACAATTTCTGAATATTTTTCTTATAAATTGTACGCTCAGTTTATGCATGATAATTATGAAGAACAATACATTTGTATTTAAATACCTGAAATCCTAAGAAAATGCACATGTACCATGGCGGAACTTCCTCAATTCCATAAAGTAAATCTGTTTCTGGTAACTTTTCCTGGGATCTCTCTTCGCGGCTATTTGTTTCATATTTGATCGGTTCAGTTGGTGTGAGTCCATTAGAACGTTGGTCGAAAAGTCTTAATGCAACTGGTACACCTCCATCACCACTACGACGATGAGTGTCTTTTGATCCCTGTTTTAATCACAATTCATTTATAAAATTGTTTAACCTTAACTGATAAACCTGAATGTTTGCACATATTAATTTGGAAATAGAAATACTTATATAGGCATTCCATATTTAATTCATGAGAAAGAAATTAGTATTAGTATTAGCTAAACTATATAGGTATGAAATTTTTCCTTACTACAAATCCAAGATTATCCATCACAATATATAGGAGGGAAACACTACACAAAACGGCAAAACACTGATAAGTTGTTGACAGATTCTTCAAAAAATAATACGATTGATTTATAGGTAAATTATATCACTATAATATGCACACACATAGCTTGAATAGCTTCCTATAAAATGATTCTTAATCCAATATGCGCTGAGGTGTGCCTTCTCCCTAGTATTCCCTTGCAAACAAGATTTAAATCAAATGAAAGCGTCAGCCGTATCTGAATTGTGTTCGTGGGCTCTGGCTGAAGGATCAAACCCTACTAATGAACCAACTTCCATTTGTATCTTATTTGATGCTCGCAGAAACATTTGTATCATTGTGTTATGCACTATACTATATATGTACGAAAAGCATCGCATTGTTGGCATTGTATCTGTATACCCATCTTTTCTTTATAAAATGACCCCACATTAATAAATTGCCACTAACTCATTGTTACCTTTACCATACGCTATGTAGATTGCTAACTTACCAAGTACACTCAGGAATGTATATATCGGTAATTGCTGTCATCATTTTAATTGTGCTATTTTGTAGGTACCATTCCCATTATGCATTATATGTAGTAGTAGGTGTGTGTATTATGTAACTATGTACCAAAACGCTTTCATGGTTGCATTCTTAATGGGGTGTCAAAGGGGTGAATATTTTTTGCTCACATCCAGTATAGTGGGTTAGCCGGTCAGAAATACTACTTACAAACCCTTATAATAAATAGGAAGAATAAAGTGTTTGAAATACTACACAGGTACATTTAGGGGATTGTCTTGCACAATTCAATCCTTATCACATTGTAAGTATTGTAGTATGTAGTAGTTAAGAATTCTCGCTTATGACGTAGGTTCTGGTTAATGTCTATACTGCTACTATATATGTACTAAATTATAGAAGATATCATATAATACCTCTTTGAGGATATAATCCAGACTTGCTTTAATTTTATCATTACGTGAAAAAGTTTAGCTTGTAGCTTGACATAGTGCAGCTACTAGGTAAGGTAGGCATGCTAAATCCAATCCAGTATGTATTTCAAGGAATACCACATCACTGACACCACAAGCTGTAGTGTTTCATTTATTATAGTAAATTGCAGCTTAAAATAAATTATGCATTATAATTATAGTATGGTTTCCTGAGATAAATATATGTACATGTAAGTATCTATATACTGTTAGATGCTTATATCGCATATCGTTCAAATCGTTCCACTTATTGTGAAAACAATGAAGATGTTGCTTTGGCTAAATTTCGCAAATAAATTTATAAAGCATATTTAACTATGCAACCTGTGAATCAAACTGTGATGAGACTACTGGGGTTCAAAAAATCCACTTTTAGAGCGCTTAGCTCAAGTGAACTTATAAGTTGATACACATGACGTAATGCATACTGTATATCAACATATTTATATATATTTATATGTCTACATTATGAATACCTATACGAACAAAACTATTTATATTATGCAAAAATCCAAAAGTAATAAAAAGTAAGAATCTATAGTTAAACCAATTTTTGTTACAAAAGTGTGACTACATAGAACCTTGATATTTGTTACATGATGACATACGAAGCTTGCTATATAATCAGACAGAATTAATTGACGTAAGACTGCGAGTAGGTTCGCTTCCCAGCTTTGAATCTATATTTACCATGAGATGGAAGTAAGCGCAAACAAAAAGCACATGCCAATATTAATTCACAGACAGACGCATCAGATCACATCCCGTACGTACACCAACAAATTCACATTCGAACAATGTTCAACAATACTGGTTTTCGCAAAGAACCTGTTTGTAAATTGATGTAATAAAACAGTCTATACTGAAAAGAGATATTATGTTATACAATTCTTTTTTGTGCTTTTTAATGCAATTACAATAGTAATAAGATCATAAAATTGATATACGCATGAGAGTCTGTTAACGTTTTTTTATATAGTTGCTGCTGATTTATTATTCATGATTCATGTCATGACTATGACTGACGGATCCGTTTCCTCGGTACGTTTCTTCATACAACTTACCTGCCTTTGTATTTATCTTATAGAGGGTGAATGATGAATTTAGGCACTCCATGTAGTGAGAATCACATAAAGATTTTCTCCCATAAGTAGGTATAGGTAGTGCCTTTATTTTCATTCACGATTGATAAGTTTTTGCACAGTCTTACCTTACCTACTATGCTTTACTATACTACTATTATTACTTAAAATGCAAAAGTACATTAAGATGTGAAAGATTTTTAGTTATGATTAAAAATTAATCTACCACTTTTGCACATTATCTACCAATTTCTCACGAAAAACTAACATTCCTACTAATTTCCTGATACCTCGGCACATAAAGGATATTTTTATATTGCAACATTTTTCTAAGGCAGTAAAAATAGTAGAAAATATTCCTGAAAATTGCAAATTAATTTACATGCAGTGTAGTCATGTGGTTTTACTCTAGATCAGACTAATCATAGTGAGATTCGCTTACAGACTTTGGGATGCTTACCTTTACCACTATGGAAGCTTACTTTGGTCATTTTCAGCTTTCGCTGAACTATCAGTCAATAAACATTTTGTAGACTACAGGTTCATGATCTTTTAAACGCAACAATGTAAACCGTAAGAACTACTACATATAAATCTAACCAAACGGGTAATAAAATATAGCATGTGACAAACGTGTGTTTTGAGAAGTTTTTCACGTGCTTCAAACGAGAATTGAAACTTGCAGCAAAATGCATTGAACCTAAAGGAAACAAATGGAAGTAATAATATACAGTAAAAGCGTCTATGAAGTGTGTGCCACAAACAATTATCTTACACCTACAGTTGTATAGTTAAAATACGTCATAGTAGTCTACTTTATTCTATTGAAAATGCAGCATGTAGCATTAACCCTTTTTAAAATGTGAGTCTCACAGTTCATTTAGAGAGCAGATTTTTTGCACTCAATAAGCAATAAAGTTTCATTTATTGTTAAATTCAAATGACTGGTTTATAAACAGCAACATATTGGTTCTTGTACATCAAAGGTTCGATTTCCTCATTAATCAGAGTTCGTTGAGGACGTAAACTTCTGTAAGGATTCTTTAAACAAGAACCAACCACTCTCAAGTCTTTACATTCTTCTGTAACTCTTCGTATATCTTGGAAACATTCTGTCTCAGTATATGCAGTTGTAACCAGAAGAGATTTGCCTGTAAACATAAAATGTCACTTTACTGCTTTACTGTAAGTACTTTCCATGACATGCAATCCCAACCCAGCGCAACAATTTACTATATAGTATATAGGTACCTGCTACATTAATACAAGTAATCACTCAAAGCACTTCTGTAAAAAATGTACTTATTGTCAAAAACGGTAATACCTAATAAGGGTATAGTTGGTGCCCAGCTATCTTCACCATCAAAACCGGTGCTTCGGTAGATACCACAATTAAAAGCACAAATTATGTCTGGAGGCAAAAATTCCGTTTCACTATCATTATCATCACAATACTCGTGGTACATAAGACCCGTGTGGTGCTCAAAAACCACCTGAATATTTTTCTACAAGAAAAAATCATTTTTACTATTGCTACTGTCAGGTACATTGGGGACAAAAGTAAAAAATAATCATGATTCCATAATGAGCCTATAGTATAGTATTTATCGTAACAATAACATTACTTTTTCACATTGATTGCACAGAGTGTGTTTAAGTGGAGCAGACACAAGTTCCGGTCCGATAAGTATGACGTTTAGTTTTCTCAAGCTTGTCAAAAGATGAACAAAACAAGTTTCCCATTTAGCAGCACAACATCCTTCAAAGTCCATTTCCGCACCAATTAAATGCACCGTCAGGCTAGATATTGTTGACATATTATGTCAAACTTCATAATTTAGAACATGTAGAGAACAAGCAGTATAATAGCTGTATGTGTAATAATATTGGAGTCTATATATTCAAAGTGTGTAACCGAATCCCACTTCATATACCTTTGTGATGAAAGCAAATGGGGGGCGAATTCCTTTAAGGTCCATATAATCGTTAATGGCACCTAGAAAATGTAATTGTTTGATTTTAATGAACCACGAATTAAGAAATCTCAGAAATTCGTTCTCAATAATAATACATAAAATTTTTACAGTTGCCACATCAGTAATCCCGGCTAACCAAACCCCTTCACATTCCCTGTTAGGATCTTCGGGAAATGATTGTCCTTGGAAAAATGTTCGTATATCTGTCGGAAAATCTGAAACTATGTTTGAAATCCGCGTAGCCGTTTCTGGCCCTTCAGCCGATCTCACAAGACCATTTTCGCTCTCCCATCTCACTAGATCCAACCAGACCTTTAGATCTGTGCACCAGTCATGTTGCTGATTTTATGCAAAATAATAATAATCTAATTAAATTAAATTTCATACTAAGGTACATATACCAGTAAATAAAGGCAAAGCCAAAAACTATAGGCTTGTATAGGTACGTGTATCTAGTATTTGTTAATACATAGCGTAAAATAAATACTATATACTGTGGATTCATTGTAATATGTATATACAACTCACCTATGTATTCACAGTACTTGCTTAGAGGTATAGGTGTATTAGTAAGCTGTATGCATAATGCAAGATAAACATCGAGCTCCGGGTTAGGAAAGGGGAAATGAAATCTTAGGGTTCTTTTTACCCTTAATGTGTCGTGATTTACACAGAAGGAAGACATATTGCATGTGTTGCATGTTTGCAGAGAATGAACGAGACGGCATGTTCTACACACTCTGGGAAATAGCAGTAGTTCTTTTTCATATGGATGCAACTCTCTCCCAAGCTGATCTCGAAATAATTGCATGTATCCGTAACGCACCTAAGTATTTTTGTAATGGTAAATCAACATCAATAAATTAATTTCCGTCAGCCAATATAAACATTCTCTACAAGCAGCAGAATCAATTGCCATAAAATCTGTCTCAAGTGATTTCTTATTAATATGCTCTTACAACATAAAAAATAAGTACCTGAAGCCATTCTGTCTGACTGAGATTTTCTTTGCAACGATCATACAAATAAGTCTTTTGCTCTGCTTTCAGCACCTTGTCAATTAACGTACAAAGAGGTTTATGAGTTTTCCAGTCAGCAACTTGATGAGACCGGCTGCAATAATTTACCATACGGCAACCAGCACACAGACTGAGTTTGATGTTTACTGCATAGAAAATAATATGCCAAAAATATCAGCAAGGCACTTCGGTTTATGTGCTTGTAAAAAAATTATAGTGATTTAGTGAAGTTATCATGTTTTATGTGTTAGAGTGCAGCAAATTGTAGAAATGGACATTCACAGGCAAATAAATGTTAGATAAATAAATAATATATCACTGAGAAATTCCCTTAATTTTTCCTACCGTTATCAGGAACTGCTTTGCAAGTATGACAAGCTGTAGCTACGAAAACAATCCTAGACTTTTCTCTGGGTTGATTCTCTTCAGGTTTGTCTAATTGAAGTTTCACTTGTTTTTCTTGCACCTCGTTTTCCGTCGCCACCGGCACGTGTATTTTCTTTTCTTTCTGAATTGTTTGATTTGCAGGACATTTTGAGTGTGCAATTGTAGGATTTTCTGTATTGTTGGAGTCTTTGTAACTTGATTCTTTTACATTGGTAGATTCTTCAGGAGAAATTTTATTTTCATGTAAACTCTGTGTTCTTTCTTCACTATCATTACGATTTGAGATTTCAGGGATTTCTGGAGGAGTTTGAACGGGTTCCACTGGACTGGTCGATCCGGTCGATGGGTCGGGATTTTTAATTGACTCTCTGTCTCTTTTCTTATTTTTTCTTCCCATTTTATTTTCAGTCAAACAAAAAGCAAAGTATTAACACTCCTTGAAACGGTAAAACAGATAAGTGACAAGTAGTGGTGTTCTTGAGGATTTAGTTTAACAATGAAAATTGTACACTGGGGAAAACCGATTTCTATTGGTAATAATGTGGCAATATCGAACGTTATTGAGACTGTAGCTTAGTCAAAACTTTTAGGGCAGCAGAATTCACAAGGATAGGAAGAATTGTATAGTTTTCAGAATAGTGTAAAAGTAAAAGTAATAATAAGTAGTAAATAAAGCACTAAATTTTTACAGACTCTTTTAGTAGCAAATGAACAAGTACTCCGTGCACTGCATGGTTAGTCCTTTCTGTCTCAATTTAATTGGCTGAAGAATACACAGGAAGGGAGAGAAATTCTGAATGCAAGCGTATAAAAAGCGTTAAGGAAAAACATAGAGATACATGTATTGTATTACATAGCTAGGACTAGGACGGAATAATGAAACGAAAGAGAATGTAACTATCTGTGGAAAGAAGACAAATATAGAACTAGCAGGATAATTTTGCCAAGCGAGGATTCGATTCAGAAATTAAACATTGTAAGCAATCCTATAGCAAATAGCATCTTACCATGGGAAATGTCAGTACTTTTTGTATGTAAACTTCTCATTCTGTACCCTACACGATTTTGTACTTCCATTACTAACATTAGGACAGTCAGTGTATCAGTGTATCTTATGTTGTTTTGTTACCATTAACCCATACGACGACTGCGACAAGGAACATCACACTTCACACTCATCTCTTTATTTAAATAGTTTTTCGGGTGGAAATGGAAACTCCTTCTATCTGTACTAATAAAACTTGCAATCTATACAAAACACAACAACCACTATTATTATAGAGTCGTATTCCTATTTATGTAACTACTAATACCAACTAACTCCTCTATCTGTACTGTACATTCATTTTTAGACAGCACCCACCATTCACACAAATCTCAAGCCAGTTTCTCTTCTCACACCGAGCAGTCGAATGTATATATTATTGATGTACAGATGTACACGATATGCATGTGAGATTTTAGTAGAAGTACATCGGTAATAGCGAATGCGTGTATGCAGAACGAAATTAAATGGTGTGTTGTACTTTGTATATAACCAGAATGTTTCAAATGATCTGAAATATCGGCTTTGCACAAGGAACCAGAAGCTCTAACGAAAGTCTTTAACTTTACTGATTTGTTCTCTAAAAACATACAAAATTGTTAGTACTCTTGCATAATGCTTTACATGATATTATATATAAGAAGTTGCAAGAAGCTGCATAGTCAAATAAACTCAATCTCAGTGAATGGATAGAATTTTTCCTGTCTGTTTCTGTGCAGTTTTCGACCTACATTGAACTATACAGACAGGGGTATAGGTTATTAAAATGATACATGTAACAAATAGGCACCTCATCACATACACAACTTGGACTTGGATACATTAAGCAAAAACATGACTAGAAGGTTTAAAGATGCCTGTAATATAATAATAAGTATACTTTTCACAAAAATAAACTTTATATGTAAGAAAAGAAGCCGTAGTAAATCTGGAAAGAAAAGCTCAAATGAAGCCGAACTGACATGCTTTCAAAGTTTCAGCTGTCAAATTCAGATCTTACACAATTTTTACAGAATGCAGATTATGAAATTATACATCTATTTGCTTTCATTACACTTACATACGACACACATATACACAGAGGATCTAGCACAACACAAAAATACAGAAACAACAGCCGCAGCCTTTACTTATGAAAGCCCAGCGTAACGTACACACAAGCATTGCACAGTTCACAAGTCTGGCTTGTGAGACTGCAATCTGCAATGACAGGCTTTGGCTTGTTATGACTTGAGTGAGACGAAGACGAGGAGGAGAGGTACCTTGTTATTTGGCGGGTGGAATATTTGGAGGTTTCCATTCATGCAGTCGTTGAAATTATTAATTTATTTGGTTAATTATCATTAAGTTCCTTCTTGTTTTAAGATACCGGAAGTGGAAGAGTGAAAAGCGTCAAAGTGTCGGTCACCGGGTGGTTCGGGTGTCAGGAAGGGAGCGAGTGTTCGAGTTTTAAAAGTTATTTGAAAGTTGTGAAGAAGTCGAAGGAAGTTTAACAATTAATGATTAATAGTGGTTCACTGGTACTGGTAAGTTTGTTACCTAATTACTAATTAATAAGTCATTACTAATAATTTAACTGAATTCAAAATACAATACTGGTAATAACAATTATTATTTGTTTTTAGTAAGTATACTTCATGTCGTTCATGTTCATGCTTATTATGGATTATGATTCATGATACTAGAACGGTCAAATCAATAACAGAACTCGTTTTTAATGTCAATCAATACTTTATTTTCATTTCAGTTACCTTCTTCGGAAATAGAAGACAGAACCATTCCCATAATATACGCAGAATACGCACTAAGAAGTACCGATTTATTTCATTCTTGATTTTTGATAAGATGAGCTCCATGAAACGACAACGAGGAGGGACACGCAAAGTAAGTGTTGTAAGGTTTAAAAGGTTTATTACTGATAAGAATGGTCAAACAATTTTTCACTGTTCTATATTTCTAACTAACTTCTGATAAACTGTAAGCATGAGCGAAAAAACTTATACCGTCTACATTATCGACTGCAATTAAATTATATAAATTCCATTCCGTCATGTTCCTTAACATTGTTGCAGATTTTACAATATGGCCAATAAGATAACACAATGCTTATTTGATTTTGTCAGGCACCTGTGGCATCTCTGCCTGTTGAGGACGAAGACATCGAAATGGCAGATGCTAACGCTAATCCAGCGGTAGAAAAAATGGATAATTTGCTAAAGACAGCTGTAGTTCAAATACGAGCATTGGACATAGTGCAGGCAAACAAGCATTTAAATGCAAAAGTACCCAAGGTCAATAACGTCGAAGCAGTAGAGACTAATGAATCAGCAAGTGAAGATGAAACCGAATCTGAAAACTTACCCGTATCCGACAATAATATCCATGGAGAATTGCCGAATGAATTAGCAAATGATGAAAGCGAGCCTGATAGCTCCATACGTAATCTGAGTGAAGATAGTGACGAAGTTGAAGAGGTATGTATTGGAGCTGCAGCTTTAGCTGTGGTGAACTTTCCGAAGAACATAGAAAAGTGGGGTCCGATTCCGAATGAAGACATAGAAACAATGAAACATTGCATTGTGAACGATCAAGAATATCAGAAAGTGTTGGCGAAACTTACAAGCGGAAAGGAGTTATCTGAAGAGGATAAAAAACTTTACTGCAAAGTCAAATATGCTCTCAAAGAAAGTTATTTAAAACCTTCGCCGTTTTTTGTTTACGAAGATAGTTTAAAGGAAATATTGGACTCTGCCGATTTATCGGACAGTGATAATACAGACACGGTGGAAAATTTGAATTCTGAAGAAAGTAACTACGAAAACAGAGTAGAGTATTACAGAGACGCTAAGCGAGATTACTTGAATCTTTTAGATATGCCTAATGTTGCTAACGTGCCGAAATCACCATCTTTACCTTCTGGGGAAATCATCAAGGAACATAGTAAATTACTAGAACAACAAATCAAAGAACTTGTTCAGCTTATGCAAGAGCAAGGGAAAATTTCTCAAGGTCTTGGGGAATTAATCATCTCTATAAGCGAAGAGAAAAAATTGACTGAAGAAATGGAAAATGCTCTCAAAGAAGATGATGAATCTTCCGAGTTCATCACTGAGAATGGCATTGATACATTAATGGACGATTACAAATAATCATTATGGCTCGGAAATGATTTGAAGGAGCCAAACCCAATGAATGATTAAAGAATTCAGTTTTTAGATATAAAATGTAAAGTACTTTGTTTAATAGTTGTTCAGTTCTTCAGTTTAAAACGCGACACCAAAAGCAAATTTTCTGGAGAATTTTGTGATACATACAATACATATAGTACTAGTGTAGCATAATAATTTAATTTCAGTTTGTCCCACCCAACTCCAGTTCATCGTTAGTATTAGAGTACTAGTATGAGTATAATACGTATGTATACTTGTTCACCTGCTTTTTAATCTTACCTGTAGATTGTCAACACTTTTTTGGAGTTTTATTTGTTAATTGTAGTATACTTTTATGTGGAATTGCGATAGTTTTTAAGCGCAAAATGGAAAATGAGATTTGTATGCAATTTTTATAATTAATAAAATACAAAGAATTCAGATTGTGTTTTAAAGGGTTCTTGTAATATATTGCACAACCACTTGTATAATCACTCGAAGTTAACAATTGTTTAATTTTTAAGATCAAACTTAATAGTTATGGAGTATGAAAATGTTAAATATGAACATTATATATTCGCACCGTGTCTTTTGGGCAAATATTTGTTAGCTTTCAGTTCGGAATGTAAATTGTGATTTATTGTAGGTGCGACATGGTATTTTTGTTTCATAAATCACGGGTATTTAACTTGAAACAAAATTCCATTTTACCGAAAGGATACATGACAAGATTATGACAAATTAGGTGGAGCCATCCGCATCTGTACAAAACGTCTCCAAATACATACGCATTTTGAATGGCAAAGATAAGATTATCTCACTGTGGTCCTGGTCGGTTGCAAAACTGTTACTGTATCGTCTCATTTAGACAGTCATACAGATTTATAAACTAACCCGACCTACAGCTACGGAGAATCTTTGATGAAGCGGCCGAGATCGTTTTGTTTGCTCATATCTTTCAGTCTCATGGGTTTAGTATTTTGTGAAGTGTGATCATAATAAAAATTGATTTAGTGCCAAAGTACCATACGACTGATGCATTTGCTTTGCCAACCAGGGCAGCTGCAACATATTTTCTGTGTATTTCATGTGTATTCTCTGACTCTGTGATTATGTTATGTCATGTGCGAATTGATGTGCATGCAATTAATTGTCTCGAGTTCCCGATCTAACAAACTGCAATGCAACCACTTTTTTCAATGTTCCAAAGATATTATACAAAATTGCATTCCGCTGTGCGAGAAAGTGTATGGAATAATGCAACAACTTTACATGTAATAGTAATAGTCTAGGTGAATAGGTTAAGACGAGTAAGTTTTTAAAGTAATTATCTCCAATTAAGAAGACACTGATTCCGCATGTGACATACGACATACCTAAGTATCAACGGCATTTAAAATCTAAAAGTTAGCATAACCTTTAAATATTTTTGACATAAAATATGGTCTGACATATGTAGAAGTGTGAAAATTGTAGTTATAGTAAGTGTAACTGTGTAACTAATGAAAGTTTAATGTCCGTTCTGAGTTCTGTAAGTCTGTTGCGTCTACTACCGCCTTATAAAAAGAACCTGCAATCTTTTCTCGTATTATTTACGACATTCGTGCCTATAATTGCTTGCTTTCGTATTCTGTACGTATTACGTATGTAGATAATTTATTTTGAGATGTAAAAATAAACGAGTTAGCACAAAAATAGAGAATGAGGAAATGAATGAGTCGCTAATAACGATGACAGTAAACGGCAAACGGTTGCTCTTATCTTAGGTTAGTTTGTAAATTCTAATTACTAACATGATGTGCATTCTTGAATGTTACTTAATTTTACACACATACCGGTTGTCGAAAGGAATTATTATACTGTACTGTCAGTACTGTGTACTTAGTTGGTACATTACCATGTAGAAATGTAAGGCATAATAACAATTTTTAATTAGCCGAAACAGATTTTTAATTGACACATTTAATTGTATAAAAGATTACATTTGTATTACACAGTTTTAAGTCAAACGAGTTGTGTTACATAAAAATTAGTCTATAACTGTAATCACTTTTATATCATGGTCAGAAGAGGAGCTGTCATCATCGATAACTTTAATCCTCTTCCTCGTCGGTACTGTCTTATGCACTTTGAAATCTGGGTCTGCTTGGAATTTCCTCTTGCTGTTGGAAGATTTGTCTTGTACATTACTGGAAACACTTGCTTTTGTACTACTACGTTGAATTTTAGGAGACTTTTTGTCCATCTCATTGCTTCTCCTGCTATCTTTATTAGATTTTGTCGACTTGGAAGGAAATTCGTAGACAATTTGAGATCCACTTTGTTTGAAATGAACTTTAGACCCAGAAACAATGTAACTAATGGTTGAGTATGGAGTAAAATGAAACTCTTCCTTTAAATAGCCATCGGAGAGAAGCTCGATAACAATCCGTTCACAAACTTCCCTGGAATGTTTGGGCACCTTCACACTATCGAGTCTAAGTTTCTTATTACCTTTACAAAACCATGTATCCATTAATTTCAACGGGGTCATTCTTTCTTCTAACCTTTCTGCATTTTCAAGCAACTTGAGAATATCATCTAGATATGAATTAGCATTAATCGGCAGAAACGCTTTATCTTTCGTTTCACAATTGTCACACATTTTGCTACACCAATTTTCGTTCCACTGGTCTCCAAAATGTTGTGCTATCAGGGCCTTGCGACAGTTCCTCTTGTCCAACGAATATCGCAGCATATTATAAACGTTCGTTAGTCCAGTTTTTTCAGTAAACATAAGTGAAGACGCTCGGAAACTGTCTTGGAAATGATAAAAAAGGATACAATGCGCAGGTTCACCGTCCCGTCCTGCTCGACCTGTTTCTTGATAATAGTTTTCAACGGATTTGGACATAGAGTGATGTATAACGAAACGAACATCCAGTTTATTAATTCCCATTCCAAAGGCCACAGTTGCTACTATTACTTGATAATGGTTTGTGTACCATGCTTTTTGAATGTGAGTACGAGCTTCGGGTTCCAACTGTGCATGATAACACTGAGCTTTAATACCTAAAGCTTTTAATTTTTTTGACGTTTGCTCCGTGTCAGTTATTGTGAGACAATATATGATTCCAGATTGCTTGGGGAATCGTGTTTTAATCATATCAGCAATATCATCGACTTTATCTTTAGTTGAGATTTCGTAAACTTCGTACTTCAAATTAGGACGGAAGAAACTGTCCTTAAAAACAAGAGATCCTTCTATGTTGAGAATTTTCTGAACATCGACTATAACAGACGAAGTGGCCGTCGCCGTAAGGCCGATAATTGGGACAGTTGGAAATTGTACTTTCATTATTCCCAGGAATTTATAGTCAGGTCGGAAATCATGTCCTAGAATTTATAACCAGAATACATATAAAAAATAAATCATTCAAAAGCTTTTCTATTAGGGGAAATGGGGAGAATGGGGACACGATGTAAATGAAACTGGAAATAATATAAATATTGACAGTACCCCATGCTGAACAACAATGAACTTCGTCAATGACAAGTCTTGCAAATCGATTAGCCCTGTAGATTTTTTCAAGCTGTGACATCAGTCTCTTGCTTTTTGCAATCTTTTCAGGTGTACAGTATAACATTTTCAGAGGAGACTTTGTGTCTACCATCGAATCATATATTTGTTTTGTTCCTTCTCTGGTCGTCTGAGAATTGAAGATTGCTGTCTTGATGTTTAAAGCTTGTAGCGACTGTAATTGATCTTCCATGAGTGATATTAATGGCGAAATGACGAGTGTAACTCCATCGGAGAGCACTGCTGGTAACTGAAAACACAAACTTTTTCCTCCTCCTGTAGGCATTATCAAAATACAGTCCAGTTTACTCATGGTAGCGTTTATGGCCGCTTTTTGGTGAGAACGAAATTCTTTGATTTTAAATACTTCCAGTAAGGTTGTCTTCATTTCAGTAGACCAACTAAAACTGTCTTGGTCAAATTGAGTTGAAGCTCCTTCACTTTCATTGATAAGACTAATTTCAGATTTAAGCGAAGCAATCTTTTCTTCTACTTCACGCTTTCGTTTTTGCATTTTAACTATTTCTGTCTGTAGTATTTTCAGTTCCTCTTTACTCATTCTTAGTTCATCCTGAAGGCGGGTTCGTTGAGGAATGAGCTGTGGACCGTAGTTGCCTTCTGCAAAAATCTTATTTGCTTTTTCCACCGACATTTTTCTAAGAATCAAAATTTCATGTACTTCAAGAATTTCATTCCTCCACCAAATTATACAATTAACTACTGTGGAAAATTTGAGCTTAAAACAATGAAATACAGAGTGTTGAAATTAGAGAGAGTATTAAAATGGCTGGATTTAGACAGCCGTGTATTAAAATACCTGTCAAATGTTTTTTAGGAACTTCCAACCAATAATAATTCTGAATTATCTGAATCCTCAGTAACTGGAAGCTGCGTCCAGTCCAGATATTTGGTTGAATGAGACCATTTACTTAAGTTACTTTATATGTATCCCTAATACAGTCATCCTGTCGTCACAACTAGAAAGAATATAACAAAATAATTGTGCATAAATAATTGTAAAAGTACAAACATAAATACTTTATGATTGTTTGTCTACGAAAGTTCATATACAACCAATAATGTAATATGATGAAATGAAATAAGATGGTTAGTAAACTATGAACTACATTAAGAACTAAAAATAAATTTAATAAATATTGAATATTTAACAGTAACGCTTACAAATACTGAATATAGGAATATCTCACCATAATATAGTTTAAAGAGTCATTCCATTAACCCTGCAATTAGTCAATTAGTGTAATTTGAGGAATATCCTGGATAGTAGGAAATATTTAACCAGGTTATTTTAGTTTTGGGTACCTGAAAAACAAAAAGTAAATAATATTTAATAGGGTTATGTATTATTATTGAAATATTATTACTGGAATTAATTACTAATTGTGAGAATAATTTTTTAACAAAACTTTTTCACTACCTCCAAGCTCCAATGTTCATTTCCAACATAATTGTTCATATTCCGTTCCACAAACCAAGGAGCTGTATGTAAACAAGTGCTCTCTCCGCACACTTCTTTTATGGTCCTCGTTTGGCAATGTTCTCAACACGCTATCTGCATTGCATAATGTATGTTATGTACCTAACTCTAAAATTATGTAACATGTATATATGACTTACAGTTCCATTTACCAGGTTATGATTAAAACTTGTCAGCAGTTGTGAGTGAGTGGTCGATGTGGATCTAAAAGTGCAGCAATTAATTTTTTAAACCCATCCGTAAGTCCTACTTGATTTAACTGCATACCACAATTGAATAATACATTTACAGATGTTTGGGTGATTAATTCTATTTTTTATCTTGTTCCACACTATCAGTGTCAGCAAATCATCGAAGTCAGGAGTCATCACATATTTTAATTAAGCCATACTGGAGTTTGTGTTTACGATGAGTCTAGACATAAAAGTAATATCTACCAGTCACTCTTCCTACCCAAAAGTTCTGGAGTTGCGAAACGAAATACTAAGAAAACCAATCGGTCTCAATATTTTCGACGAAGATCTCAGTCTCGAAAGCAACTATATAATATTTGTGTGTTACGCCGATTCTGGTTCTGTGGAGGAAGATAAGGTGGTGGCTGGATGTGTTATACTCCAACCTTGCCCGGAAGATCAGACGAAATACGTGTTGAGACAAATGGCAGTCGGTGCAGACCATCAGGGTAAAAACATCGGACGTCAACTTGTACAGGCAACAGAGACTTGGGCCATAGAAAACGGAGTTAAAACAATTCATCTCAATGCAAGAGTTGTAAGCGCCGGCTTTTACCTCAAGTGTGGTTACCGGAAAGTTTCAGAAGAATTCCTCGCATTAGGAATTCCTCATTATGCGATGGAAAAAACACTACAATAAAATTACATGTAAGATGTAATATCAGTAACATGTAATGTGGAGAATATATTATTTTATAGCTAAAATATTGTGTATACAAATGAAAAATGTTTTTGTTTCGGAAATGCATATTATTTATACACGCATGATACATAATGTACGCATAATAGCATAAAAACATTAAAGTGTTATGATAATAGTGTTTTCAAGTACATTTGGCAAGTTGAAGTTCGTTGAAAGCATATCACTATCAAGAGCAGCTTAACTATTTATACCAACTGTTTTTCTGACGAGGCATTATGAATTCAAAGGGTATCCTTTGCTTTATTCTGTTCTACGCTGCACCTGAAACGAACTACTTTAATAAATAAACCCCTTTTGGCAAAACGGACATTAATAAAACCTCATAGTGGTTGTTTTGTGTTGCTATTTGAAATATATTTTTATAATTCAAACCCATTTTCTATTATAAGCGACA
>JABASD010001676.1:0-36262 GCA_019776165.1 Pogonognathellus flavescens
TGCATATTGAGTTTTCGTATACTCCAATGCGTCCTCTATATATGTGAAACACCACCTTTTACAACAATCTTTTTTGGAGGTAGGTAAGGCCCCCTTAAACCTTTTCGGTGTTGGCTAACAAGTCGTACACGGAGTATGAGTTCCCATTTAATCTTGTCTCGGTTCGGACAAAATCTTATTGGGCCCAAACTTATTATTCTTTTGGGTTTTCATTCGCTCATGAGTAGCAAGTTAAAGTTAAAACTCTGTCCCTTCAGTGGCTTCATAGTACCATTTTGTGTGTGGAATCATTAGCGAATCGCTCCTGTGAGCTGTGATGATCTAAATATGTTCGTATGAAAATGAAAATCTTTGTATTATGAATATTTTCATTTTCAAGTAAACTGTTCACGTTCACGATGTTTCTTAAACTTAATCTATTTTCATTTTCAGTTGCTTAACAAACCCACAAAACTGGACAGTCTTGAGTTTTAATTCTAAATATAATTAAATATTTAATATCAAATCATTACAGATTTAACGAAGCTAAACGCCTCCAGTTGTCACAATTAAGTAATACATATGTAACTACATCATTTTATGTTCAATATTGCTACTCTGCCATACCCATAAATAAAATTCTCTCTCTCCAATCGCAACATCAATGTTTGTATAGTTATATATTTTAAACGTTCAAGACAGAAAGATGATTTAGTTTTTCTGAGAGATTTGATCGGACATTTTAACTATTTCTGCAGTAATTTCGAAATAGAAATTGAATTTATTATTGTATATTACCATTGAACGTGTTACAATTTTATTTTTCCACGCAGTTGTTTGTTTTCATGCATTCATGCATAAAATTCTGCATCTCAAATTCTTGTAATATCCAGTATCAGATTGAGTATCGTATATCAGGTTGTTGTATACGTATTGTACGTGTGCGCTAATATTATTATTTCCTCGAAATATGACACTTTTATATATGCAAACCTTTTTAGTTTTTCTATGCAACACAAAAATCAAAAATGTGTGTGCGTGTGGCATTCTCTCATGTCATGACCAATCTTACACGTGATTTGAGATTTTGAAGTTATTAGATAATGAGACGACATCGACTTCTTCTCCTAAATGTACGACAACAAATTATGTAAAAGATTTTGGTACATTTCCTATAAAATTAATTCTTCTTCACGTTTGCAACTTCGGAGAATGTAATTGAAGAGTTTACAAAAGTTCAATGGTAATTTCTTTGAGCATTCCTTTGTTGGTTTTTGACTACCTGCCTCAACGATGTCATTGATTGATCGCATTGACAGAAACTTGAGATTTACCATTCAAATAACTCAATTGAGAAATGATATAAGTACTGTATGATTTATCGTTACGAAATAATATTTATACAGTAGGAGCGAGTTGCTTTTTAGGTAAACGTTGGAATGAATTGGCTGAATATTTTGTATAGTGAAATCGTAAATTTTTTTAATAGGTAGTCCGGCAGATATTAAGCGAAACTGAAACTTTGGATTGTTAAACATCATGGCGAGATCATTTGTTGTGCCGATAAGTTCTTCTCAGGTTGAAAATTTCGAAGACATTTTAGAAACGCTTGGAGGATTTGGAAAGTTCCAGGTGTTAATTTTAGTACTTTTACTGTCACTCGAGATACCAACTGCATTTGTAATGTTTACTCCCATATTTTTTGGTAAGTTTTACCTTCCCATATAGTTTTTTATTATCAGCTCGTATTTTTGTTTTAAAATAGAATTACTAGATTTTGTAAAGCTATAAGCTTTTTAATAGGGTTTGACCAAAGTTGTCTTATGTACATTTTTAAGGTGCTGCACCAACTGAATGGATGTGTGATGGTGAAATTGTTAATTCAGAAGATATTTGCAAGTGTAATGGTACTCGCACTTCTGAATTCTCGTCAATTGTTTCAGAGGTTCGATATTATGAGAAAATTGTGCTATAATTTAATCTTTGTAATTAACTTATATGCAAAGTGTTTTTTACTGAATACGTTGTTAAATTAACATTATAGTGGAATTTAGTTTGCAATGCTGCATGGGTATCCGATTTCATAACAAGTTTACAAATGCTTGGTATGTTTCTTGGAAACATGTACGGAGGACAGTTTTCCGATTGGTAATTAATAAGAAAAAATATAGCCCAAAAGCACATTTACGCACATTTTTCAAAATGAAACTAATATAACGTGGATGATATGTTTATTTGCTTAGGTACGGAAGGAAATATTCTTTTTTGGGAACCGTTCTCTTAATGATATTAGGAACGGCCGTTTCCGCCGCATCTCCTAATCCCTATGTATTTGCATTTGCCAGATTCATTTGTGGAGCTGGATTTTCAGGTTTAAATTTTTCTTATTTTATCCATTCAAACTTTTAAAGGTACTAATTAAACACAAATATGTTACAGGATTTGTTTCTGTCAGCTTTGTGTATTCGATGGAATTTATGACTCCGAGATGGCGACCTCTGAGTAGCAGCGTTGGTCCCTTAGGGGAAGGAATTATGATTTTAGGTCTCTTAGCTTACTTAATAAGACCATGGAGAACTCTGTTGTGGGCAACCTTAGCTCCCTTTTCATTTCTGATCGTCATTTACCCGTAATTGGTTTACACTTTCAAAAATTACAATCTCAATTTGGTGTTTGCTAAATTCATGTAAAAAATGTTAATGTGTAAAAATGTACAAGTCAGAAAATTGTTCTCTGTTCAGATTTATACCAGAAAGTCCAAGATGGCTCTTAAGAAACCAGAAATTAGCTGAAGGTCAAAAAGTTTTGAATTTCATAGCGAAAATCAACGGCACGGCTGAAATCGATCCTGAAGTATTGAAGGGAATCGCTGAGAAGGAAAGAGCTGAAGGCACTGTTGCTACAGACAAAGTGAAGAAAATGTCATACTTGGAATTTTTCAGGGAGAAAAACATTAGAAAAACAAGTCTGTGTTTAATGTCTGTGTGGTCTGCATGGGCAATCATGTACTTCGGAATAAGTTTCAATATAAAGAATGTTGGGGGAAGTCCGTTTCTCAATGTCGCTCTTTTGGGATTAAGCGATTCCATTGCCTACCCAACCTCCTTTTTCGTAAACAGCAGGTTAAAAAAATTCTTTCTCTTCTAAAATTTTTACTTTTTCCCTAAAGTGGAGAATTTATTTTGATACAAGATTTATTTAAATGATTTAGAATTGGAAGAAGAAAAGCTTTGGCGATGTTTATGACGGTAACAGCTTTGTTTCTGGTGTCGTTAGCCATTCTTTATTCATTTGTGGAGATGAGTGAATTCCCGTATGTTGTTGTCACGTTGTGTCTTCTTGGGAAATTCTCTTCTGCCGGTGCACGATCATCTTTAAGAACATTTACAGGCGAATCGTACCCCACTGCCATACGAAGTATGGGCATGGGACTCATAGGAATGTCTGCATGCATCAGCGCACTTTTCGCACCGCAGCTTGCGTTTTTGGGATCACGTAAATCCCTTTGCTATATCCCTTACACATATAGACGGACTTTTACAGCTATGCCTTCTATATAAAGTCCATTTCAGTTTTCAGGTCATAAATGATACAATATTTAAATGCTATTGCAGGTTGGCCGTCTGTTCCTTTTTATGCCTTCGCCGTTTTCAGTATTTGTGCTGCACTGATATCCTTCATGTTGACAGAAACTAAAGGCAAGCCTTTACAAAGTGAAATAGCTAAAAAGGGGACAAAGCCTCAAGAAGTGAAAGTGGAGGTAAATTATTTTACAGTAACAAGACGAGTCAGTATTAATCCAATTATTCCACGAGAATACTAGAAGAATAATTCCTCACTCTTTTTGCTCTTTATATACAAAAATAACTCATCAGTATTTTTCATGATGCTAATAATGACCTTTATTTTTATAGGATGACAATTATTCGCAAATTAAGCGATAATAATTTAATTATCAAGCAAATTGTATTTTAAAAGATAGATTTAATGTGGATAAAATGTAATGAAAGATTTTTGTAAGTCACATAGTCTGAGTCTGAATGTACATTTGAGTCTACATGGTGTTTGTGTTATTAAACGTTTATCGTATCAGTAAATTCATTTTACATTTACATAACATACAGTGCCTATTTAGTTTTTTATACAAAGGATTTACTATACTGCGTAGTGCGTGTTTTGAAATCTTGAATTCGGAGAAACGTAGTAATGTCTCTATTAATTTCACAGTTTTGAATATTTTCCTTTTTATGTTACTCTCAGCAGTAATTCAAGGGGTGATTCAGAAAGTAATTCGTGTCTCAAAAACGGTAAGGATATTCTCATATTTTAAAAAGATGCGTCTATTATTTACAAAATATGTTCTCTTTTTGCCATACGATTTCAGGCATTTTCCCTTGCAAATGTGATTTGCAAAGCAATTACATATAGAATGTGTGGTTTCATGGCTTAAGATAAAAATCACATAGTGTGTATTTCTCATATGCATTAACTACAAGTGCGTTACGCACGTTTAGGCACGAGTTTCATACATTGCTAGTTGCTACTATAAGCCACTTCTTTCTTAAACCCATTTTAAATCCTTAGCTTTTTAGAGGCATTTCGTTAGCTTTTTGGGCTTTATTATTGCCGCATTGCATTACAAATCAAAAAACTGTAACCGACTAACAATATTTCGGTTTATAGCCACTTTAAACAGTAACAACATAATTCCAAACTAGACATGCAGTAGGTAGTAAATTTGTCTGTTGCTTTAATTGCACTGAAAACGAACAAATACATCCCAATTTACATAAAATATTAGAGATGATTTAATGAGTCTTTGGCTTCCAGAGGTCATTTTAACAAATCAACGTTTAATTTTATCATTCGTATCGTTGAGACCTGAAGGAGATAAGTAAGTTATCGAAAGCTTGTCAAAATAAACGTTGATTTGTTAAAATGACCTCTAGAAGCCAAAGAATTATTAATTTTAACATTTTTAACCATATCAGAGGTTTAAGTAGTCTGTTCAGCCATTTAGAGATAATTTTGTAAAATCGTACCAACTGCACTTGTACTGTAAAAACGATAAGAAGCCAATTCCACCTATGTTTTAATATTACATTCTCATATTCTGTTTTCGCTGTATTTTTTACGGGGTTGTTGGAGTCTCATTTATTTCTGTGTAAAATGCAACTACAATATTTACCGATATAATATTTTTCATGCTTTTCCGTATTGTGTCACTTTATTGTAATTTTTGTGAATACACTATCGTGAGCAGAGCAGCCATTGCATGCATCGAAAGTAGATTCTGGTTAAAATTCGATACAGTATATTTATTTTACAAGTTTATTCTTATAAGAATTCGCAGTTGAGAGAACACGAAAGGAATTTATTAGCCATGACTTGAATGTGAAGGTAATTGTGGCTCAATATTTACAAAATCTTCTCGTACACCAAAGCAAATCGCAGTAGAGTGCATGTTAGTACATCTAAAATATAAATAGGTACAGAAATGTTGGAAAAACTTTTCTACTATTATTTATCCCCTTATAATGAACGTCTGGACTTTGTGGAAAGTCAAGATATTTATTTTGTTCCAGTGGAAATTGAGTTTTGCTTTGGTACTACAAACTGAAGTGTGTATACCTATTTAGATTTGTTTGCGGTTATGAGCGTTGGAAGTTATGCATGAGTAAAAATCATAAGATATGATTTCATGTATACACATTACATATAATGTAGTGACATTATATATACTTAGCCCATATAATATACTGATAATAACATGTTGAGTAGAATTTTCCGTATAGAATTATTCATACTTAGAGTTGCAGGAAAACATTATTCTTATTTACAACTCAACTGTCATTTTGTGCATAGAACGTCTCATAAATAGCAAAGCGTTGCGAAGTTCACAAACCTAAAACTGACTAAAATGCTGCATTAAATGACATGTGCTGTGTTCAATGTACATACGAGAGAAACAACACACAAAACAAATAGTGCATGTCTTGGAATGTTGTGAAACACGATTATATATGCAGGGTTTTCTTTGTTGTTGCCTGACATTTCCATGTAGCTTTCTACATAATGCACACTTTGCACACAAAATGTGACACAACCAATTCGCACACACCGCCGAATCCCCGAACCAGTTTTAAGTTTCTTAGTTGGGATTTACAATCCTGATTTAATAATTTTGAGGTCGCCACCCACTCCCCGAGTTGTTTCAGTGCTCTATATGTGCGTTACTATTATAAACCTGCGAGAATTCCCAGAAATAGTCCACTCACGCACTTATCTGTAATACAATTTCATAATTTGTGGAGGCACTAATGGGGAAATTGTAAATTACCCAGCAACTCGTAACTTCTAGCATGGGACAAATTTACATCGTATCATGCAGAAACAATAATACACTTAATATTATAGCCTACACCTATTTACTACTCCCATATACCTACTAAAACTAAAACTACCTAAGCACCATTACACATGAAATGAGTTGTGAGAATGTTTTCTATTTGCTGAATTCAAACAACACAAGAAAAGGCTCAACCCGAAAAGGCACACAGTCAAGTCCTAGTCAAGCAGTACAGCATTTAAGAATAAGTAATGGCTTGCAAATAATTTAATGTCCCCAGACTGCATATCTCAGAATATCCGCGGCTTAAAACATGCTGCTTTGTATGGAATCATAAATAAACTATGTAGCACAATAGCGCAATAGTGTGGACTACTTATGCAAAGGGTAAATGTTCATACACATACAATACCTATACACACATTATAAATACCTACATAAATATATACATGTAAATTATATATAGCTATATACTATATATAGGTATATGCAACCTATATACAAGTAAATATTTAAGTATAGTATATAAAATCCCAAATATTACATTTAAAACGCCAAGAAGGTGCCCGATACACTTTCTCATCTGTATAGAAGGTATTGCAATACCTACAATAGAAAATACATCACTAGTAAAATGGTTTTGGTTGTGGTTCTCAAAGTTTTCGTGTATTTTACTGGTAGTAGCTAGCAATAAGGTGTATATTGTTATAGTATACCTTTACTCGTATTATAAGTGGAGGAATAATGCTACTGATTTAGTCTGAAGCGTTAAATCATGTGGAGGAAACATTACAGCAAGTTATAGATCGATAAGTATGTAAGCTACACTATTACTACAACATTACATTATAGGTACATTGCATAAAACGCGACATAGCCATGCATTAAATTCACATGTGTTTATGTATTCCATTGCAGAGAGTACCACCAGCGTAGATAATGCCTACTCTCTCTCTGAATACATTTCCACTTGTGAGCTTTGCTTAGTAGAATTATTCTTCCTCTATACACTACAAAACATTCCGCACACACAATCATAGATGAAATCGTATTATTACTATTACTGTGTTCAACAGAATAAGTTTTTGTTCTTCGGGATTATTATACGCACGGACGGACGCAAAACAATAGGTTTGTAATCTCATGTGCCGTCTGCGGTTATTAGTTTTTGAATTACCTATTATTGTTATTACTTTTACTCTTGCCACATGACAAATAGCACTCTCTCTCTCCCTTTTAATCGTGACAAGCAAAAAATATTCCTTAATTAGAAACAAGTGCGTATGGGTTAGCCTGATAATTCCTATATAGCTTGTGTGTGTGTTAGAATTGTACTATGTGTGTGTGGTAATACTTAATAAGGTTGTAGAACACGTATAAACATATTTCTACGTGTTACATTGAAAAGTTTCTGTAGATTAAAGCGACCCGAGTATTTGCTTACTTATTATTATGGGTAATATCCGTAATCTTTTTGCATAATAGCTGGGGTATTTCCATATTTGACAAATGTCAAATTATGTGAAGGCTAAATTACTGGAGCTCTGTGATGCTATGTGGGAATAATCTCATGCACACACGTGTAATTGTGTTGTTAAATGATAAAACTTCATTTTAATAATGCAATCGGTCAAAACCACCAAGAGATTGCTCATTGAGCTATGCACGCAGATATAATTAGTTAAAGACTTTATTTGGAAAATAATTAGTATGTGTGCGTGTATAGTGTACTATTGGTAATATCCCTTGTGTGTATGGTGTGTGATGCATGACAATTCAATTTTCAATATATGAGATGTGCAACTTGAAATTTCATTTCATTAAAATAATTTTTACTGTACTAACTTAAAATTCTATACACTGACAACAGTTATTGTCTGTTTGTGAGTGAGAGTGTCAGCAGAAGTTAAAATATGAGAATGTAATATAAAGTTGGAAAGTTATTCGGGTAAGTTTTTTGAGAAACATGCAGTTTGTTGTATAGAAATGTGAATGTTATTTGTACATGGAAATCCTACGGGAAGGAAAGTTTTAGGAAATCAGTCCGGACTGACTGAAAAAGGAGAAAAACACGGACTAGACTGAAGTGGGCGTTGTAGCATTAAGTTAGAGTTGGTATGCAGTTACCTTGTTACTGGATCAATTATTTTTAAACATTCTGTTAATGACTTCAACTTGCACTGCTATTTATAAACTGTAATGGTTTACGAGCAGAGACCAAGCGGGAAAGTTCTGTAATCGCACAGTTAGTGGGTAATGAATGCAGCAAAGCAGACATTTAATTGCATGCCTTGCATAAAATAATTGGACGTTTCCAGCCCGATTTTTCATTTGTAAGTGCCCACAGAGAGTCTTACGCTGAGTTACATTGCAGCAGAGTTCCCTAAAATTTTATTGCACTAAACTGTACCATTACAGTCTTTATAATGTTTACTTTCTGTCTCTGCAAATATAATACCCAGCATATTTACAATTCTCCGAAAGATTTGTGGCAGTATTAGTATTGGAGAATGGAAAGTTCATTTACCACCACACAAACCACAACCAAACAAAATCTTTCTGGCCGATATCGTGATTTTTATGCATAAATCAACAGATAATTATTGTTTAAA
Organism: Pogonognathellus flavescens; assembly: GCA_019776165.1. Lineage (NCBI taxonomy): Eukaryota > Metazoa > Arthropoda > Collembola > Entomobryomorpha > Tomoceridae > Pogonognathellus > Pogonognathellus flavescens. The sequence continues at coordinate 8,941 of JABASD010001676.1, forward strand.
AACATGCTCGTAGTTATGTACACTTTAACAGATTGATATATAGTTAAAGCACCAGTACAAGCTATAGTTATACTTATAAAATATATACACTTTATAAAATATACCTATACATTGCATGTAAAAGGCAGTGCTGTACTTATATCGGTATGCCATTATTAATCCATCACACAACGATTAATTTTTGTGTTTGTACATAAAAACTGCACTTGCACATTCATTCACATTCTCAACTAGCTACTTCCCACAAGGCATGCAATAATTTTATTTCCAATTGAACGATAATTGCTGTGTAAATATTTGTATAGCTTGTTTGACAATATTTTTCCGTTTACATGCATAAATCACTACAACATGAAGATTATCGCCCGTGTAAATGCAAAGGAGGAATTTGTGTTTAAAAATTTATCTTTCTGTCGATCTACCATTAGTGTGAGTCTATTAATTTACAATACAAATGCCTTATAGGTTGTGTTGTGCAATAATACCTACTTGTAAATTAATGGGTCTATCTGTATGAAAGATTCCTGTACAAAGTTAAAGGAACCACTTGGAAAAATCAATGAACGTAAATACTTCCAAGGGAACATTTCAAATGTGCATAGAATGACGAAAACGAACGTAGTTTCAATATAAGTAGAATAGTTTATTAATTACTTAAATTACAATAGAATCTATGTGTCTCTGTCTGTAAGACATTTAGCACAGCACACCACAACAACAGAACCTTCGTTGTTTTCCTCAGAGTCGACTTCAACAAACGTCGTGGTTTTGTGTCAGAATGTGTTAAGAGTTCGAGACGTAAATGATTTACTTCAATCTTCTAGTAGCTTCTGGATCTTCAGTAGCAGAAGCTGAATAACGATGAGAAGACGAGGAACTTTTACCGCAACATGCCGAAAAGGCCGTGTCACCCTTCAGGAAATTTTCTCCATCCTCGAGAGTCTGTGGCATTTCTTTATGTAAAGTTTCAGGTAGGAACAATCCCATGAAAGCAGCAAACATTGCGACACTTCCAAACACAAGGGTCGGAATGGATTTGTCCAGTGAGTCCTAAATAACGAATATCATGAGATCAATTGGATTTATAATGGAATTGCGGGAGAAAAAACGGTTGATGTCGTAAAGTTTTCATTGTGTGCCAATATACCAGTAAAGTGATTTGAGGAGTCAGCATTCCACCCATTCGTGCAGACATGGAACACAAACCGACAGCAGAATTCCTTACTACCGTCGGGAAAAGCTCAGCAGTATAGTTATAAATGACAGCAAAGCATCCTGCCATTGCAATTTTTGCAATCATTGCTATTGTTGTTACCGTAATTCCTACAAATGAAACCAACCACATCACATTTCACATACAAAGTTTAAATCCGAATCTTTTTTATGGACACAAAAACAATTCAAGTCAAGTGCCGCGACTTCATGATGCCATTATACAAAACCAAAACGTAATAAATATTTTCATCCGCCTGTCTTGTCGATTGTCGAATTGCACAAAAATCAGAATCACTCACCTCTCGGAATAAATGTGGTGATGACACAAGCAAGTCCTCCAATAAATAATAGCGAAGCGTTCAGCGACCTCCTTCCGGTTCTGTCAACGATCAAAATAACTAAGAGATGCCCAGGAAGATCCGCCAAGCCAGCGAGGAAGAATACAAAGTAAGGATCTCCCGGCAATCCTCCAGTGTTAAAAGCCAGACCGTAGAAACAAAGAGCAATGGAGAACCATTGAAATGCCGCATTCAAAGCTCTGAAACGAAGAGTTGGAGTTTTGAACAAATCGGAAATTCCGTAAGATTCGGTGTGACGAAGTTTCATCGAAGTTATCGAATATCTTCCTTCATAACTGTTATGAAAAGTTCGATCGTTTGTTTTAACTGCTCTTCGCGCGATGGAAACAGCTTCATGAATTCGCCCTTGGCTCCATAACCATCTTATTGATTCATCAATTAGCCTGTAATCAAGAAACACTGTAATAGTAATAGCATTTGACTCTTGTGACTCTGTCTCCCTCCCCACACCACCGAATCCCTATATACACACACAATGTACTCTAGACTTTATAAATGGCGAAAACATTTATATACGAAACGAAGAAGCTAGTAAAATAGTAATAAGTAGGTGCCAAATTACATTAGCAACTGTAAGACTGTATAAATGCTTGCTGAGCTGCATTTTAAATGCCTACTTCATGTCTTTTGTCTGTAATAACAATAGAGAGTAATTTAGCACCCTCGTTAAACATTTTTTACGACTTACCACCAATGTCCAATGAGCAGAAGACTATGCAGAGCGAATACCGTCTGCAAAAGTTGTACAGGACGTATCAGGTACGACCATAATGCGACGAAACACACCCCGATCGCAAATGAAGCACTGAATGCAGTTCCACAGTAAGTTCTGTACTTTTTGTCAATTAGTTCCATAGCTGAATATACAAAAAAATACAAAAATTGCAGATACACTACCAGTTAAAAAACGCTTTTGTGTCATCATCACTTTTTATGAGGGAAAAATATACACGAAGACTTACAAAGTACAAAGCCTGTCACATAGGCACCTCCACTGCCAAATACTCCGTAAAAGAATAGACTCACACAGTAGGCAATGTAGTTTGGGATATAAGGACCTGCCATTGCAAATATAAACTGGAAAATCGCACAAATGTAAAGCACCTTTTTCCTTCCGTACCTGAAATCAGTAAAAAATTATTTACCCGTGTTATGACAATCCTGCCTGGAATTATTTTAGTTCTTACAATTTTATTTTCTAACTTATAGCTATATAGGTTCCATGCATCCAAAATTTTGCATTGCTTATGAATAATTTCTTACTTGTCCGCAAGAGATCCACAAAATAAAGCTCCATTAAATACTCCAAACACATAGATCGATTGAATGAATGCTCTTTTCCATTTGTTTTCACACACCATGTCAAACTGTAGAAAAAATGAAAATTTTATCTATTAAATAACTTTAATTGAATTTGAAATATAGCATTAAATCTGTTTAGGACTAGAAGAAGGACAAAAGGACAATTATTGTTATAAAATTGGTTTAGTTTACGGTTTATATACCTCGTAGACTCTAGATTCCGCATAGGTGGATTTGTCATACACATATTCTCCGCCGCAACCTACTGTAGTATTTTCATTGTCGAAGAATTCATATTTTTTACAGGAATCCAGTTCTCCACGCAAATTATTCGGTATAAAATGTTCCAAAACGGTTTTGTTAAATGTGAGAGCATTGCTGGAGTTGAGATCGAGATCAAGTTGCTCTATGAAACATCTTCACGTATAGAAAACAAAAACAATTTATTTAATATAGTTAGTTAGAAAATAGGCGAATTCATGAAGCTCGTATGGACCTTACATCTGTAGATTCTTGTTGATTAATATTTAAGGTTGACTCTTATATTTACCTATGGGGTGGTGTAGGTGCAACAAAGTTTAAGGACAGCATATGCATTCCTGCAAGAAAAGCGGTGAGAAGATGAAGCACATGTTGCCGCAACTGGTATTTCCCAAACCCACCTTAAACACAAACACATTAAGAAACAAGTTAAATATTTACGGAAGAGAAATGAATAATTTACTTTGTCGAATAATTTTTCGTGTTGGAAATTAATAATAAATTTTAACAAACCAAGTTGCCCCATGAGCTCCTCCAGCACTGGATCTGTATGCATTTTGAAAACGCTACAGTTTCAGCGTATCAATAATATGTAACAACACAAAGATTTTGAGTCAACGACAAACTAACTGACAATGAGAAATGCCAAGAAAACTTGAGATGAAGAAAGACTAGAAAATAGACCGTACGTACAGAAATACAAGTACACTTTTACTAAAGTTCATTAACAGAGTGAATCTTCTCTTCTGTGTGAGATAATTTTTTTACAGAGTGCTTCCCAATATAGAACGAAAGAGGTTGAATTTTTTACTAGGAGTGTACATTTCTTAAACAGTCTTATCTTGTAGGAACTCGAGTTATGGTAGAAACCACAACTCCATGATGACTGCACGTTGCAATGCCTTAACCAATTCTATTTCACTCGATTTTACTTCTTGAACAAAGCTCACGTATTAAAAAATCGTGTTCCTTGTGACGTCACCAGTTTTAGAGCCTTATTATGGTTAGTTAGCAGATTCCATCTCTTGTTAGAACTCAATCAGTAAAATTCGCTAGCAATGGTAAACATTTTTACACTCTTCAAATCTTCTCGTGTGCATTATTATACCAATAAACTCTTACAAAGATTTCTCGTATATATATTGACACGTATTTATAAGGCAGTAGGATCTTTTGACGCAAATATTGTTTGAAACATTTCTATAGGAATCATCTCAAGCATTTCTAACTAGTTAAGCTCATTGCATAATAATTACGTGCCAGTAGAGTACACACGACGTTGCACATTTCGCTTTGTACACTTTGTACTGGGTGGGTCGATTCTCTCATAATGTTTGCAATTGCAAGTGATTTTATTTTACTACTACCATGTTTCTAGACTCCCTGTGTAAAAGATTTTTGTTTAAGTTGTATATAAGAAGATGATTATAAGCGAGTCGTGCATTATCTGATTTAAAATATATTGAATAGGTTATGTGCAAGGACCGGATATTTATTTATTTATGATCTTAAAATATTTACATATATATTTAGTAAAAAGTGCCCAAATATTTACAAAAACATTTAAAAATTTGAGCCTAAATCGAGCAATTTTGAAGTGAATATAATAACTAAAATCAAACTGAACTAAAGTAAGTTGACAAAATATAACGTATATGCATTTATGCATATGATATTTGCTTCATTTACTTTAGAAATGTACGACAACGAAAAACTTGTACTCAAGGGCGTAACTAAAAGGTAAAAATGGAGCACATCTGCGAAGAAGGGTTGCACCTTTTATTCAAAAAGCCCATTTTGCGGGAAATTTTTGGGGTGCTCAAGCACGTTGAGGCCATTTTCACGTAGGCCTCTGCTCGTATACAGGTTTTAGTACAAAAAATCGAAGAAAATCGATAAAATATCAGCTTTTTTCCCAAAAATCGCCAAAATATTTATAAAAAAATGTTGTACGCTGAAATATTTACTAAAATATTTATATTTAAGAATTTCTCAAATATTGACAAATATTTTTTTTCAAACTCCGTCTATAGAGTCCTTATGACATGAAACGTCAAGATACAAAGTCTCATTGCTGTAGCTAAATGTATATGGAACATTTAAATAAATAATTATCCGGACTCTGCTAATAACCCTTGCAATTTATTTTCGGGTTAGACGATTATTTCCCACTAAATTCCCTCACTATATAGCAGTGTGAAAATGATTTTAGCGTTTTCAAAAATTTATGATTTCCCACGTATTTTGCGCTCGTGTATCCCATGAATAAACACACGAGGTTCCCACTTTTATGTTTTCCTGGGTCACTGAATGACTTGAAAGTCAAGAAGGCCGCTCCTACCAGCGATTTTCGAAGGTACCGTTTTCGTTCTTTGAAAAATCCATTGATTTTTCCATCATTTTTGTTCATTTTTTAAATGCTATAAAACAGTCACTTCAATGCAATTTATTTGCAAAATAATATTAGAGATATGATTAAATCTCAGAGATCATTGCAATTGTATATAGTAAATAGTAAATTAAATATTAGATAGAATAGGCACAGCCGGATATTCCGTATAGTGGCTTGCAGCATCGGTTTAAAGGGGATATGAAAGCACGCGTTATACCTATAAATTGGGTATAGCGCGCGCTTCAGATATACCCTATGCGTACCTATGCAGTTAATGCCGTAATGGTAAGGTAAACTTACCAACATTGAGGCATTGGAACGCAGCCTTTACAACAGCAATATCGATGCCATTCATACGAAAATTTCTAGGAGACCTCCATGTACTGAGCGACAAGATGACTTCCGTATTGTAGAATTTCTTCAGCTAATCCTGAAGAATGAACACAAATCAGTCAAATTAGCGATGAAGTATATTGTAAATCGAGTGGCTAATGGTGAATGTGGTTTGTCTTTTAATTGTAAACTATATACAATGTACCTGTACAAAAAAACGAAACCGTGTCATGATCAGGAGGCTTCACCATTACATCTCTTTCACTCTTTAGAAAACTTGTTAGTTGTGCTTCCATTACTACAATAGTTCCTACAATACAACAATAGAAAAATTGAATAATGTCAAAAATCAGAAACCAAAATGTATTTTAACTGAACCGTCAAAAAATTAACAATATTAAAAATTCAGCTGTCCTTTAGAAACATTTATCTAATTTTCTATGTTCTAGTATACCTCAAATCTAGATTGCACATCTGTAAAAATAACTGATAAGTTTAATATGAAATGACACAGAACTGAACTTTGTACTTATATCAGTTGTTGAGTTGTAATTGGGCTTCTGAGTGAATGATGAATGAAGACAATTTTCAATGTTTTGAAACAACGAACAGCGACGAAATTAAAATGGTGCAAAACACACGCGCTTTAATCACTTCAGAGAATTTCTCCCCACTAACGATGAATTTAGCAATACGACAATTCTTACGAAGTAAACATACTGCACTAGCGTCAACAGATATCGCTGTATGTGTCCAACACACAACCATATCGGCCGCATCACACACTCGCATCTGCCTTGCTGCAGCAAGTGTAATTTACACTCCCAGCCATGTAATAAATCGTTTCTTGGATGGAAATTTAACGCATCACAAGCTGTCATCGGATATTGTTTTTATTACACGGAGTCAGGTAGTTCTACTGCTATTAACTGTCACAGTTGATCTGTCCATGTCATAGGTAATGTTACTGTGTTACAATTTCACATCACAGTGTCAGTTTTTCCTTCGTTACTTTGCAACTGCGGTGTGGAACCGGTTTATTAAATTGAACTTGCAAAATGTTTTTACGTTTAAAAGATTTAAAATTAGAGGAATTTTTTATTAACTTAAATAATGCTTATTAAGTATCGTAAGATACTTTTTAAAAATGGGTTTCGTGTCTGTCTGTCCGTCTGTTCGCACGATAACTCGAGACCGGTTTGAGATAAAGGAGTAAAAATTGGTACACGTGTTCTAGTGACCCATTGGAAGGCTAAGTTCGAAGATGAGGTCAATCGATCAACTCCTTCGTGACCTATGACACATGTAACAACATAATGCAGGTACAACAATACAATAAATAAATGTACAAGGAATACACACATTGTATGTTAATTAAAATTATTTTTTTCAACGAAGAAACAGTTTGCTCATATTATGCTGCTGTTGCGAGTGTTGTGCTCTTTCAATCTCAGGTAGCGTGTTGAATGTCTTGTGTCGAAAGGAGGTGTTTACGATTGCTGTCATTTATTCGCACCATTGTAACACATAAATATTTATTTTGACAAAAATGAAGATATTTAGTTTGGTGATAACCACATCAAACATTCATTGACACAATTTGATTATTCAGATTGCTAACATCAAAATTTTATATATCATTGTGTGCTTACGATACTTTTTTACACCCATTTTGCAATGGTTTATTTTTAAATACTTTCAAAATATAGGCGTTGATTTCCACTTTGGGGGTTTAGTTTTAGTGGAGTAGTCTGGAGTAATGTTTCAAATGTAATAAACAGTTTAAACACCGCAGTAGCAAAGAAACGAAGGGAATAGTGACTCTGTGATGTGAACAATGACACAATAACATCAACTGTGAAACAATGTTAGCAGCAATATAATTCATATGGTCAAAATGACCAGTACATGCATTTAAAAAATATTATGTAATTGGAGATCTCCAAATTCAAATTTAGCGGTTTAACTTTTAAACCGAATTGAATAGCAGCATTTAAAATGCAATGTACTGTTCAGGTTGCATTAACACAGTAGTTACTCGAAAAGGTCAAAGGTCCTGAATGAGTTGACCGATGGACCCCATCTCCGAACTTATCCTACCAATGGACCACTAGAACACCTATACCAAGTTTGAAGTTATCATCTCAAACCATTCTTGAGTTATCGTGCGAACAGACGGACGGACAGACGTACAGACAGACACGAAGCGCATTGTTATAAAGAAACTTCGCTTCTTCATAAACCATTGCAAAATGGAGTAGCCAAGAAACGTAAGGAACAGTGACACTGTGTTGTAAACGATGACACGATAACATTAACTGTGAAACGTTCTATGTTAGCAGCAATACAATTACTATGACTGGAACATGCATTTAAAATTTTTATGCAATTGGTCGATCTTCAAATTTAAACTTAGCTGTTTTAACTTTCAAACCTAAGTATATTTGACATAGCAGCATTTAAAATTCAATGTACAGTTCCGGCTGTATTGACACAGTAGATAGTCAAAAAGGTCAAAGGTCATGGATGAGTTGACCGATTGACCCCATCTACGAACTTATCCTTCCAATGGACCGCTAGAACACGTGTACCAAGTTTGAAGTCATTATCCCAAACCGTTCTTGAGTTATCGTGCGAACAGACGAACGGACGAACGGACAGACAGACGTAAAACCCATTCTTATACAAGAAACTTACGTTTCTTAATAATGGAGGACTGTGAAGGTAACTGTGGCTTTGACTGTGCATCACATCTCTCTCATTTACATGATGTGTGTCTCTGCCCGTGTGTGGTTTCCCTGTAATTTTTCTGAGATTGTAACGATGTGAACGTTACACAGAAACGTTTTCGTGTTTTTGCTGAGCACAGCAGATGTTCTTTTGGACAAAGGGTTTTCCTTTCGGTTGATGTTATGGTCTGTAGACAATCAATCTTTTCCACCAACCCTGATCACCATCAATTACCACGGCCACATGTAGAGCTTCATTTTCCACTGACCTAAAATCGTGATTTTACTTTGGATGATGCAATCAGCGAAATGTAACTGAACGTATAATGGATCAAGCGCTACTGCAGCCCCAACACAACCTGAGATATGAGCAACAGAATATTTCATGCAAATGCGTAGTCCAAGTTCTTGCAAATCCAAGTAAAGCCAAGTTAAGTCTGCGCTTTCTTGTGTCCACATTTACACTGCAAAAATAAATATCTCTTCAAAATTCGCAGTATTCAGTAGCAAACAATTTATTTTTATAACATGTTTTTGTCATCCATGTTTTTAAAAAGCTTCTCTGTAGCATTCTTTAATGAGGTTTGCACGCTTTCATAATTCTCACATTTCTACTAGTCCTCGATTTACGGTAAATTCATAACACACGAATCCCTCTCTGTAATTTCTTCATTATATCGATTTGAGATAACGATGAAACTAAATTGCATTTGTTGAGCAAGGCATTATGACATTCTCAGTTGTTAACACGGTGAAGTCCAATTCAGAAGGGTAAACTCGTGAATAAACACTCAAAAACGGAGGCAAATGAGAAAAAGGGGAAAAGTAGGAGCAGCAGAAGTGTTTGAGTTGAGAGATTTTAAAGCTGCTATGATTGTTAGGTGTGATTGTGTTTTATTTATTGCCTATGTCACTAATGGCATTAGTATGTGGTTATTTATGCGGTGCTCTGATCTGAATGGCGAGTTTATAATAATTATGATATGATCCCTTTAGGGAATAGTCACGATAAAACATATTTTATGATGAGTTATAAATAAACATTTCCATCAATACAGACATAGCAATGCCATGTATATACTAATGGTAACTACTGGATAACTACTCTGTGATCAATTCGGGATAACGACTAACCAAAAATCATAGCTGAAAGTCTGTACAATATATTTCCTTGCTTATGGGTTTCTGGAACCCTTTTTTGGTTTATATGCATTACGTGCAACTCAATTCCTGACCAATTCTTAAGGACGCTTTATTATTCCAACTTTCGGTTGTGAAAATTAAATGTTCTCCATTTTTCTCTAGATATCGAATATGAAAAGTCAGACTAATTAATAAGTTTACATTTTCAATTTAAAATTGAAATTCACGCAATACGCAATGATGAAAATTTCCATGGCAATTACATAACTAGCATTTTTCATTCTGGCCTTTTTAATTATACTACTAACTCTGATTCTTAATTCATTCATATTTTTCAAATTTTGTGGGCTAAAATTACTGATTATTAAAACTGACGAAAAATGTTACCGAAAATGAGTATCTAAGACATGTGTATTTATGACAACGTGAAAAGCAGCAAAAACTTTTTTGAAGCAGAAAGTGTGTTATTTATTAACAACCGTAATATGTTTATATAGGGAGATTGTCCACATGTCTGTCTGAACGATAACTGGAAAACGGTTTGTTAATAATGAGGTCCTGTGTGAGGTTAGGTACGAGATCGGGGTCAATCGGTCAACTCCTTCACAATTGACATCTCAGTGACTATACAAACTTCGAAATTAAATGATGAATTCAAATCTTTCGATGACGCTTGATATTGTAGTAACCACAGCGAGTTCAATTCCAACAACACAAAAACATTTTTAACCGTACGTTTAGGAATAAATTTCGCAGTTTTAAGCATTGCAAAATTAAGATGGTTATTTCCACCTGGTTTTGCAGAAGTTATTTTATTGGATAACAATAAAAACATTGATATTGTAGATTGAAAAGTAGAATTTGGGTTTTTGTGCGTTGAACTGAGAAAGGGATCTGTTTGGTTCTCCCGAATAGTGAATACTTGAAGGGTTGGGTTGTGGGGGAAATGATAATTTCTGCATCGTCTGCATTTGAGTGCAGAGAAAGAGCCGGGAGCCACGTTGGTTCGTGTACAAAGCTGAAGTGGTGGGCGAGAGTACGGGAGTTTGGGAATTTCATCTCATTTAAAGCAAAAAAGTTTTCGGCGTGTATTATGTGTGGAAATGTCGGTAATGAAGTAAGAGGAGTAAATGTAGCGCTGGAGGAACATGAGGGAGAAAGTTTGGACAAGGAGAATATTATTTTGTGGACTGGAAAGGTTTAGCGACGGAGGTGGAACAGATAGACTGTTTAATTAATAAGAGCAGTGCATTCGTAGATGGGAGAGTCCTCCGCCTAAAGTAAACTATTCCCATATCTCAACTATTTCAACATTCTACACAGTCTAAGACATTCAGTTCTTACAGCATCGTAATTCAAATCAACTGTTGCAAACAGGGTAAAAAAGTATAGCGTCTGACAATGAGTTTGAAACACATTCTGCAATACAGTCCGCAACGCATCTCACCACATACTTTAAAAAATTCGACTGTTTTAAAATATTGTATTCAAAATTGAGACGTAAAACTTAAGTGCTTGATATCGACTCAATATTTTAGTTGGTGTCATTACAAAAAATGGAAATGTGGTTGTATGAACTTTGTGAAATATACGACAGAACAACATCTGTACGAGCCGGTAGCATTACAAAAAATGGAAATGTGGTTGTATGAACTTTGTGAAATATAGGTATGACAGAACAGCAACAAACAGTTTGTCGCGTAGACGGTCAGAGGTTTGAGATGTTTTGCGTCCACATTTAAGGTTCACTCGATATCGTGTTACAGACAGATAGACAGACAGCATGAATGTTCTTATGAAGTAGCTGTCGCTACTTAATAATCTACCACCACTCAACGTGTGTTAAGACACGCCACCAGACAGTTTGTTCTTCTTCCGCCAAATCTCTTATGTACTTACAAGACGTCTGGCATAACCAGCTCCAAGAATTTCCTTAAGATTGTTACAGCACACAGACAGGTAGAGCGTTTATACAATTACAGACACTCAGCAGCGTAGCGAGGACTCCGAATTCAATGACAAAGTAAATGCCTATGATGCAGACCTACACGACCATATAAAAGTCGAAAATATTCCACACGTAATACTTCCAGGCCAAGAATAATAAACAAAAATTGTCTGACGCCACTGACACAAAGCAATCTTCCCCCCTAGTCAACCTCCAAGTATACATTACATCATTGTGTCAACACAAATCCAATTAATCGAACCTAAATTGCCCCTTTTCCCAAACAGAAATAATTCTACCTTTGTAAATTGCTCCAGAACCAAGGACGAACAGTTCCAATGCACAAACACAAAAGACTGCAGCTGCAACATTTCATTATTCTGTGCAAACAAATCAATACAATAATAACCATTTGTAATGGTCTAAGGGAGTAACGAAGTGAACAGTAACACCGTTTTGTGAACTATGACACGGTAGCATTAACTGTGGCACTATGACACGGTATTTTAGTACTAATTAATCACTCTGACTACATTTCTTAGCAACCAAAGTGAGGTACAAAATATTCAAACAATTGTGATCTCCAAATTCGAAAGTTGACGGTCTTCGCTTTCAAATATCAATTCATATAACGGTATTTAGAATGCTTTGAATATTTAGGGTTGTACTCAAGCAGTAGTTTTTCAAAAGGTGAAAGATCATGAAGCGGTTGACCAATTGACCCCATCTTAGAACTTTGCCTCACATATAAATAGGTCCTCACTAGTATGTGTATCAAAGATCAAAATATTTCATACCGTTCTTGAGTTATCGTGGTAAAGGACGGACAGAAGATAGCTTTGATATTTCCATAAAGTAACTTCGTCACTTAATAATACAAGAAGTACAAGACAAGAACGCAATCTAAATTAAGATGCATAAGATCTTTAAGATAGCTTTAAATATTACCTATGTACGATCTTTAATTAATAGGTTACCAATTACCATTAATATTAAAAAGCAGTGAAGACTCGCAAATTCATAAACTTACTGATAGTGAGTAATTAATAATATAATACTACATAGAAATGAATAGTTTGTAAGGTAGTAATTGGGTCATGCCCATAAAATTCTTTTGTAAATAGTAAATGGAATGATCTAATGCATACGACCTGGCTTGATTTGGAGCAGAGTAACTACAAGCAGTAATCTCTCGGTGTAGTAGCTGAAAAATAGTTGATTGATGGTGTTAAGTGTCTATGATGTTTAATGGTTTTGTTACTTATACTTCATATAAATTCAAATTCAATATATCATGTAATTTAATCGAAATATTCACACGTTGGCCATCTTCAAATTTAGCGGTCTTCACTTTCAAGTCTTATTGTAAGTAGAATTGACAGCAGTTTTTAAATTGCAATGTGTTGTTCAGGCTGTAATGACACAGTAGTTAGTGTAGAAGGTCAAAGGTCATGAAGGAGTGAGGATTGACCCCATCTGCGAACTTAGTCTTCCAATGGTCCAATAGAGCACGTGTACCAGGTTGGAAGTCATTATCTCAAATTCTCAACTCAGACGTCCAGACACGAAACGCATTCCCATGAAATACAAGCAACTTCGTTACTTAATAAACCATTGCAAACCAATGCAAAATGTAGCGGAGCAGATTTGGATCAATTGTTCAATTGTAGCATCAATGTTCAATTGGATCATTAATTGTTCAATTGAATCATACAGACGGACAATACAAAATCATACATGAGCTTCCGCTCATGAACAAGTTCGCTTCCGCTCATGTATTGCACTGGTTACTACTAGGTACATTTTTGGTACAGATAGATACATACATAAATACATAGATAGACAGACAGACAAAACAAAAGCATAAGTAGCTCCGCTGCTAATAACGTAGAATAAAACGTTCGCCCCCTGCTAAAATAGAATAGAAAAAAGCTGTCCAAAAATTTGATGTAAATATTAATGTTAAACATTGTTAATGTTAAACATGTAGCATGTTAAACATCTAGGTATTTGCTGTTGTAGTTGATTTGGTGCAAAAAATATATTATGGCGTAGTTTCTCTCGGTTCTCACTCTCACTACATTTAATTTTGAAGAAATGTTTGCAGTGAGAAAGTGATTATGAGTATTGTTGGAGTGAGCACCGAAAGGTATTTGAGATTGGAGGCACCATCTGCCTTTCCTTTGCTCGTCGTGGCTGACGTCTGCACTTGTTTCTGCAATGAGCAACAGATGGAAAAAGAAAGTGAGGAAGACGTCTGTTGTCCTACACCAAAATCTTTGTTCACTCCTTCCTTGTTTGCCCTTCTACACCAAATCAAACACACAATGGAGCTGTTGGAACCGAAGAATGCAGAGTCTGCACTCTGTTGACTTCATCGGTCATTCATATCTCTGCTCATGCTCTAGTCTCCCTTCCCATCTGCTTCATCTTGTCCAAATTCTATTCACACTCCCAATTGTCCCAATGCTCGAGTAGCTTATAATATTATTATTATGTAGCATAGCGTGAAACGGGACTCGAACCCGTTTTATGGGGAAAAAAATAACCAGTCCTTTCGTTTAACTTTATAAAGTTCCTTCCCTACCCGACTCGTTTATAATGCAAAATTGTTGGCGTAAATTTATGTGGTTAAATTAGATTTTTTAAAACATTCAACCTTCAATATTTATTTGGCTTTATTGTATTGGTGACAGTATATACATTTTTTGTTGCTGAGGAATGTAATTGAAGCATTCTCATTGCACTAGGTGCTAAGGAAGCGGGTATTGCCACAACCGAACTAGCGGCAACTTTCAGTTTGGGCATATAAACATCTTCTACTCCACGTTGATTGACGAGTCAATTATTTGAAATATTGATTGCATGTTGTAAAATGCGTACTACTTATGTACTGACGTTTATATAGAATTATTAACGTTTTCAAATAGCGCAATTTGGCTTACTAAAGAAGAAACTAGACATTAAACAACGAAGTTGTTTTATGGAAATACAAAAGCTGTCCGTCCGTCCGTCTCCACGATAACTCAAGAACGGTTTCAGCTAAAGACTTCAAATTTGTCTACACATACTATTGAGGTCCAATGTGAGGTTAAGTTCGAATGGGGTAAATCGGTCAACTCCTTCATGACCTTTGACCCATTCAATGTGTCTATGTATACGGACTTGTAAGTATTGCTCCGATATAACAGGAAGATAAGATACGTAATGCTAATGTCTACCATGAGCAAAAAGTCTAAATAATTTTCTCGGGAGTGTCGTCGACTAGCAGTGAGTGTATTACATCTTTACAAACTATATACGAAATGAAACGATGAATTGAAAGTTGACATTTGATTTGGTAGTAGCAACGACGACGACACAAACCCAATAGTACACTACCATGCAGTGCCGGGGTGCGTGGTTTAGGGGATAGATTCTCCATTCTATTCCCGAACCACACTGAGATCATAGACCATAGTCACCGGTAAATTCCACAATATGTCTTAGATGGCAAAGTCAAAAAGTCATAGTGCCTTTAGTCTCTTGCAACGTATTTGTATGGTCTATGTTGTGAATCTAATCTATAGTATTGTGAACACGGGAATATTAGATGTTCTTATAGTAAAATAATGGCCCGTCTCATCGACTCCATGTATCTGTTTCTATGTATCGAGCGTGACTGAAAGGGCAAGAAAAATTCTAATTAGTCTAATATCTAATCTGTGTAGCTTAGCATATACAGATATTATTGACCATTGAATCACAACAGATGCTCAAACTTAAGTTTCGATAGGTTTGAGATGTTAGTCTTTCATGTGCATAACAATAATGTCGAACGACAGTGAAAAATGCAGATTACTGCAAATAAACCTTCTAGGTTTGACTTGAGAGGTAGTGCCGCCGTATCTATACCATCGTAGGGTGGCCCTGTATATAACACACACACACACACACACACACACACTATGCAACGAGCATCAATTGATTTCCCACAATGCAGAAACCTTAAACAAATTAAATATTTTTATTTCCATATACAAATATAGCACTGTGCTTTTAAGTTTTTTTTTAAATATTACGTAACTGCGTTGTTTCTCTACTCCCGGTGTTGACCGGTTTATTTTTGTTTTCTTTGCCTTAAACAGACAAGATAGCACAAAATTTACAGAACACCATACGCGGTCGCATAACAGTATTTCATTAGTTTTTTATGTATTGATGCAACAACAATGAATATAATTGAATTTGTGCAGGACTGGACGATTTGTGTGTCACTTTCTGGGAACTGTTGCTCGTGACTTGAATTTTGGTTGTGACAGAAAATTTTGGATCGGAACCGGAAGTCATGGGCTACGGAAACGAGACAACATCTTATGGACCTGCAAGTAGATCTTTCACCCACTACATGAAGTACATGCCGGATGACCAGAAACAAAAACTTATTGCGATGCATCAGGCTGGGCGAGCGAATGCAGGTAAAACCAACGTCGTTATCTCAATGTTTTATTTTACGTTCCCACGATTCATCCAAATATGCAAGATTTAATGACACTAACAGATCCCTAAGGACGAGAGGGAAGGTTGGTGCTGCCCCGCCCCTTTCGGGCCGCGCAGCGTAATTTGAAACACTGTCAGATTGGGACACCTTAAGATGAATACCCCTACTACAAATTTGAACTTGGCGGGGATTTGTTTAATATGGTTAGGTTAGCTTAGGTAAGAAACCCCAATGATTGAATCTGCCAGCGTTTCATAATAAGCAATGATAGTAAATAAAATTACTGTACGCAAAACTACATATGACTATTATATGAGTGTTAAACACAATGTATTGAATGGGAAATCAGATGCAAAAATAAGATGCTCCCTATTAGGGGTTGACGTACTTTTTTGCTAGTTTGGAATTGGGGGAGGCCAGTCCTTGAAATTTTTTGGCGAGCCAGAATAACCTGGAAAATTTTTTCAACATCCCTGCTTCTCTACCCAGGATATACACCATTGTCTATGGGAAGACAAGATGGCATGGCCAATTGAAACAATGAGTTGGAAATAGAATTTGATATTATTATGATCATGATGCTTAAGAACTGTTAGAATGACGACAATTAGTGTTGATGGATGTTTATTGATTTTTAGCGAATTAATATTTGGCTGGAACCGAAACAGTTTTTGAAGAATGAATGACACGGTTGACTTTGTATTTATAATTAGGTTGGTTTAGAGAGCTCCTTGATATCCGTTCTTTTCTCCATGGTGGCTTCCCAATTGTTTCCATCAAAGGCCTCGACAGTTACAGACAGAGGTTGTGGTGAGTCTAGACAGTGAGGCATAACAGCCACTCCGTCCGGATTCGACCTTGGGTGATAAAAACTTTGGACGCCACACTTAGAGCAAAATTTGTGCTGTGCTCGGTTGGTGTTGAAGGAGTAAATGGTCAGGGTCTCTGCGCCTTTCAGCAGCTTGAAATCCGCAGCCGGAAGAATAAAATGACGATTTTGCTTCTTTCTGCACACAGAACAATTGCAGTCAATCACTTTCAGGTGGGCAGGGGCCAACACTTCAAACTGCACCTCCCCGCAATGACAACTTCCACGATATTTCACTTTCTCACTCATTTCCCACGCAAACAATTAAACCACGAATTAATGAAATGAAATCAACTCTGCAGAAACTCTCGTCGTGTCCTTTTTTATTAATATGAGGTGAACAGATTTAAGTTGTCTTAATTAGCTGCCTAACCGAATTTCTTATACTGTGTATCAAATGGGCTGTTGTTGGCGATACTTCTCTCTTGTCGGCTTTCAGTAGACTGATAGAAACTACACTCAAGTTTTGAAGGACATTACTCGAATGAATGGACTGCAGGGCAGATCACAGAATGGCCGTGCCCAGCCGCATTTAGATAATACGCAATTTATCTGTAAATATTATCATAATGATACCACATATAGATAATAAAACAACACTTGGTGATCGACGAACCCTACTTAGAAAACAGCACTGGACTTACATCATTTCTCAGTCAAACTATGGCGAAATGGAAATACTATACGTAGTTTCTCAAGAAATCGTCTAAACGTTGCTACAAATGTTACAACACACTAGACTTGGAAACGGGCACGATTTTTCGCCACGATTTTTCGGCCGACCACAACCCGACCAAAAAAATGTGAAACCCGAACCCGCTTTAAGGGAAAAATAATGACCCGAACCCGTATTGAGGGGTTGACAATCTCGAAGTGCCCACTCTGGCTACAAAAGAGACTACATTACGGAGTTAGACATTAGACAGTATGGACAGAAAGTATGCAGACTGTACAAATACAACTATTTATTATTTATCGAAGATAAATATTGTCCTTTAGTATATAATATTGTCCACTACTTTCCTTTTTGTCTGTCCGTCTGTCTGTACGCGGACAAACTTTGCCCGCAACCTCTACAACATACAGCAAAACATACCTCAACACAACAACCTACCACTGACTACAATGTGGTGCTACACTAAAGTCAACACAAGGATACTATGGGTGCTCAAGCACCCCCCAGATTATGTTTTTATACACTAGATATTATTGGAATTGTCCAAAAAAGGCCAAAATTATACAATTTGGCTCCAAAATAACAAAAAATAGTCAAATTTTTCGCGCTACGCGCGAATATAATGTGTTTCTGGGTCACTTTAACCTAAATTTCGCTCCAATTTGTAGCTTTATAACCGCAAAATGACCTTGTACCCAGATTAGCACCCCCCAATTTTCATTCCTGGCTACGGCCCTGGAATTGAACATCTGCTAACGCAAGTAATCTCATTAAAATGTATAAGCAGACGAACGTCATCGTCGGCCTTGTCTGCCGTATGTATAGTTACATTAAAGCCGATAAATAAGTACATTATTTCTTCATATTCAATCCTATCCAATTCATAATGCTGAATCTTTAGTTAAAAAATAAAATATTTATTTTGTATGGATTATTTCCGGCAAACCATATAACATGTTTAAATGATACTTGAAAATATGAGAAATATAACAAATATATGACATCAAATAAATGAATTCACAACATAATGCAAATTACCTAATAAATATTATTATTTTGTCGGATGTACACATTAAAACAAAATCTATTACTAATTTCAACACCTTTTCCTATGTGGCCTTGAATGTGCCTTGAGAATGAATTTGTTGGGTTTTGCAATTTTTTGCTACCCAAATACCCAACAAAAACCCAAAAACCTAAAACCCAGCTTTTTGTGTACCAAGTTTCCTGGCGACAATTATCTTCATTCAAGGTATCGCACAGTAACTAGTAACAGTAACAATCTTTGTGGTTTAGGAATAGACACACACAAATGACAAGATCGCTGTTCCCGATTAAAAATGGGTTCTCATAGGTGCTCTTTACAACGCCCTTTATTATTACGATTTTCTCTATTATTTTCCTCAGCGAACATACACAAGGTTCCATTTCTTCCGGATGAAATTAAATGTGTCAATTTTATCCATCCAGTTGATGAAATGGACGAAATGGATGAAATTATTTCATGACCGGCAAATTTCAAAATTTCAACTATGCACATCAACAGCTTTAATAGTGGAAAGTTTGATCAAAGATTAGAACTTAAATATCAACGAAAATTAACTATACGAATCAAAATTGTATATCTGTGTCATTTTTTTTCCTTTTTTGCATTTACTCGTAAGTGTGTGTGCATGAGAAAGTCAAAGAATTTTGAATTTTTGCGCTGTTTTTAATTTTGTCCATTTTATCCGGATGAAATTGAGGTGGATGAAATTCATTTCGTCCATTTCATCCATCCAACTATCCGGATAGCTCTGAACATTGCATACACAAAACAGAATCAGTAGGATATTCGCGTTTAATTTTGCGACTTTGATGTACATAATTAGAAATGCTCCATCATTTTGGGATCATCGATTAAAAGGTGGATGATTTATTTAAAAAGGAGCTGTGACATATCTATTTGAAATGCTTTCATTACTCATCATAAATGAATAATTATGGCATGTCATGGGACATTTTGAGGACAGGGACATTGAAAGTTGTGTTTGTGTAGAATGATATGGGCTATGCAGCCATAAGCCATGTTAATGTTTCCTGATGCGATACCCACCTTTTATACATGCATGTAGATTCAATATTCATCTGTATGCACCTATATTAAGAAGCAAAAAGGCAATGCTTTTTTAATTTACCAGGTACCTCTACCTGAAAGCAAAAAAGACAAAATATGTAGTTAAAAGCGTTAAAATATTTAGAAGTGTTTGGCTTTTAGGTGCCCATTTTTTGTCCTCTGCTGTAGATCAACCCGAAAGGGCTGAGTATGTGTCTGACAATAAAGATTTGATTTGATTTAGTGTGTCGTGTTTTTCTTTCTCAAATCAAAAGATGGGAATATTTGAGTTAATCAATGTGCCATCTGGTTCAACTTTGCATTTTTTAAGCCTGAAATAGCATTCTGACTTCAATATTTTGGATTTAGAAAAGCAAATGCTTTAATTTTAATTTAATCGAGTCCTCTTTTATGGTTCGCTCTGCAAACCGTACAGTCAGATGTGGATGATGTTGTCAATTGTCAACAATTTATTCAATTGATTACTACTGACCGTGTACATTTTTGGTGGTCAGTAGTTGTAGGTATATTCATTTTGTTTCACATTGTGAACTCCAATGCTGAAAAGATTTTGTTGGTTTTGCAGGAATTTACGTGGCAGTAGTTCTGGCGGTGTACGTTGTTCTTCTGACGATTTTGCTTTGTCGCTACACTCGACGGCAGCGGCCATCTGAAACGCCAACACAAAGCGGTCAAACAAATGCGACGTCTGGATTTCTGGGTTTGAGCACCAATAAATGGGGATGCGGCAGAAGAGGAATCTTCCGTTGTCTTTGTTCAAGGTCCTGTTGCCCTCTGAGCACCCAATCCGAAGAAGCTGTCCATGAAATCGCGGATTATTCCATTAACCCCATTCAAACAAATATAGAAAATAGTCACCACAACAAACCCACCTGCGTCTGATTGTATTCAACCCAACACCAAATCAACTCCCGATCCTCAACTTCCTTTATTTCTTATTTTGTTATCAAAGTGACATTCTTATGTGCATTTACGCTGTACAAACCAACCTATATTCTCACAACAATGGCAAAAATAAAACAAATGATATATTAAATGTAAAAATACAATGTCAAAAACAACGTCACTCTTCGTCATCTTCATTTGAATTATGCATTTACATAAACTTCATTATCGTTTCAGCCTTTTGAGTTGAGTGCAACATTGACCAATTACGTACAAACGAGCAAATCAGTAAGGCACGCTAATTTAGCTTTGTTACTGAAAAGGCAGGTACTATAAATAATTCGAACAAAATTATGCGTACGAGATGAAAAGAATATCTGCAATCTTTCAACAATGACGAAATAATGACACATGCGACATTTTAATTTGGGGAGCCCTAAGCAAATCATATTTTGGGCCTTTTCGATTTAATCTGGCTAATTCACACATGGCCGTATTCAGGATCTAACTTCGGGGAGGCACAATCTAATAAAGTAGCTTGGGCAAAACTGCAAAATGAGACGTTGTGGCCTTCAGTCGCACATATCCCCTTTTTTCGGTTTTCGAGGCGGGCAGGACCCCCTCTCAATACGACCTTGCTTGTAATGTACGCATTTCAATTGAATTGACATAAAAACTAAAAATATTCCATTCATCAAAAATATTTCTTCATTTGTATTCAAATTATATTAAAACATTTAACATTTCCTTTTTTATAATTCAGATATGTCATTGAAAAGTTTCAAATGTCGATCTCCACCAATTTTAATGAAATTGGCGGAGTTTTACTTCAAAATATAGCTTTCTTGTTTAAAAAAAATTATTTCTGGGAAACCATAATACACCTAAATAAATTGAACATACGAATACAATTACAATAATATTCTGCCTCAATGGATGACGTATTATTATTGTGAATTAGAGATGGATGGAGCGCTGAATCGGGGATAAAAACAAAGAAACTTAATTATGAAATGAATATCATTTTCTGGCAGAGCTACACCAAATTGTTTGGCTCAAAAATATACAAAATATTCCCAATACTTTTATTCATATTATACGTCAAACTAAGTATTCAAAACGAAAAATAGTATTTTCAATACTTTCAATACAATAAAAAGTAAAACATATTTATATTTTGCAGTTTATGAAAATACCTTAAGGTAAAATAATGCGGATACATACAGGGGAAATTATTTAGTATTATTAGTATCAAAACCAATCAAAGTTAAATAAACCGGTCAATACCAGGCACAATGAAACAACGAAATTAGGTAATATTTAAAAGAATGAAAACCGTTTAGACGTATTTTGAAAGCTATTAATTGGTATATTGTTAGGGCCTGCACTTGGACCAAAGAAACCTGTAACATCTTATATTTCTTTTCGTTTGTCAATTAAAATGGGAGACCAGAACTAATATCTTGATACTTCTGATGACAATAACTTTACTATTTTTTACGCACTCAATGAATGTGGAAGTGGAAATGATGGCAGTGAGAATGGATGATAATAATTTGGGAGGAAACTGAATTGGGTATGCGTGGATAGTTTAGTAAGGTGTTTTAATTAACTTTAAAGACATTATATTGAATGAATAGAGCAATTACACATTACATGACGTATACTAACAGCAAATATGATAATATATAATAAAAACAATTTAATGACATCACAGTAGTAACGGCGTCGGCAGTTTCCTCACTTCTCCATCTTCGTGTCCTTCTCAATTTTTAAACTATTTTCCTGAAAGCTTCATTCGTCAAGATTACTTCGTGGATAAACCTTCTTCATTTGCTACACGTCTTCAGAAAATTCTAATAAGCCCGCACACCTTTTGGTTCTGACTCCAAGTAAATCGGTGTCACATTGGAAGGTTTGTACTTCCTGAAAACGAAATAATCCATTCAGACATGTTGTAATAATGTAATATTATTAACTAAGTCACCGAAGGGTTGTGAAATAAGTTCGCAGCAGAATAACTATTCTTACTATATATTAAATTTAAAAATTCTCATTTCTCAAAATATTTAAACATTATCGGTAGTCTTCATATTTGGGGGTCTTCACTTCCAAACATAAATAGAATTCACTTGAACAGTATTTAAAATGCAGTGTATTGTTGATGCTGTGTTAACGCAGTAGTTATTCTAAAAGGTCAAAAATGATGAAGCAGTTGACCGTTTGACTCCATTTACGATGAACGAGCTGAATTTTTAAAATAATTGAGGACAGAAGAAGACGAATTAGTATTTGATTGTGTAAATGAAATGGAGGGCAAAGAATGCGCCAAAATGATTAGTGTGCATAGTTTGATTGGGTGGTTGGGGTGGTGTGGATAAAATTTTGGATATTTGGGAAAAGTGTTTGGAATGGAAGAGAAGCGTTGCCTTGTGTGGAGGAAGTGGAGGTCACATTGGAGTGGGTAATAGAATTACATTTTTACACTACAGAAGGAAAGCAGACGAGTTGGTTGATTGTTGTGCGCTAACAGCGTGGAACAGACGCACACCACCCGAATTCATTTTAGGGATATTTTGCAACTCTTCTAGACACAAATACTGTACGGAAATGTGACATTATAGAAACTTGCATCCGTCCTAAAGCCAAAACGAAGAGAAGACGAACACGAAGAAGATTCTTGTGCTAATTCTGCTAATGCATCTGGATATTCACTCACAGACGCGACCCACACGCTCTTATTGCCTTATTACAAAACGAGACTGACAAAGTCACTGTGAGTGAAAGACAAGGAATTGGGAAAATGGTTCTTTTATGTATTGTAAAGTAGAGGCAGAACAAGCGAGGGAATAATAATCCAGTCCAGAGAACGTGCAATTTTACGCATCACAGTAAATACGTTCAATTTAGGGAGCTGGAGAAAAGCTTCCGCCCTTGTTCTCACTCATGCAACTTTAATTAACCATCATAATATCACTCTTTCAGCACTCTAAAAATCTTCATGCTACATTACTTATAAATATATAGAAACATAATACATAGCAATATAATACATAGAAATACAAAATATGACAATATAGTACATAGAAATATATATAGAAATATATATAGAAATATATATAGAAATATATATAGAAATATATATAGAAATATATATAGAAATATATATAGAAATATATATAGAAAATATATATAGAAATATATATAGAAATATAATAAATTGTACTCAAATGTACTTCAAAGTCTCGACAATACTAAATCTGTGGTAAAATCATGCAAAACGATTATTATTTCGAGATGAATTAATTATTTTTGTCAATATAAAACTTTCTGAGCAGTTAAATGCAGCATTGACATTTTCACCCCAGTTTTCTTAATTTTTAAGCGTGCTCATATTTGGTAGTGAAATTGTGGTTAGCCAACTGACCAGATGTTTTTATATTGGATGCGTACAAGTGAAATTGGACTTACGAGTATGGAGAGAAGGGAACACCGACGACGAGGAGTTGTTGTCGATGCATGTGCAGTCGCCACATTCCTTGGTGATAGCCTCGTGCATCCAAATCCCAAATCTTGAAACACTGACAAACAACAAATTACACCACAATTATGCCATCACCAATACTCATCAACATTCTTCCACTTTCTTCAGACCAATTTCAATCTCGCACCAATAATATCCACCACTTCCAAATAAATCTAATGGCTGTAACTGAACGAAGGCAAATCCGCTTTCATCAACGAATCGTGTCAAGTCTAATGGTTCATAATGAAGAATGAGGATGCATTAACTGAGACTCTGTGAATCTACTTGTTTCTTTCTTAGTGCAAACAAAAGCTAAGCAAGGACAGGATTAAAATGGGGAATGTGCATTAATATTTTAGATCATGGCAGTTGCGTGTAGTGAACTAGAATGAATGATTCTATGCTGCATCATCTCGGCGTACAATTCTTTGATGGTTTCGAGTTTATACGGAAATGGAGAAGACGATGTGATATTGCTGTGCGGATATATTCGTGTAGCCTTGCGAAGTGGAGGATGAAAGGAAGGAGGAAAATGTAAAATGAGACGTGGCTAAAGTGCTGGTGGCTTTCTCCAAATTCAAGACCTTGTACCGTAAGTGCCAGTTCAGAAGTATGCAAAAGTAAACTCAGCTGTCATTTTGTCTTTGTAAATCTGAACACAAAGTGAAAGGAAGTACAAAATAGTCAGAGCTCACAGTAGTCTCTGCGTGTCAACTGCCTCCATTGCAACTCTGCACTTCTTGCACCACCCTCCACTCAATTAGTGCAAGTCCCTGCCGAGGAACCAGATTCACAGTCTTCGTTTATTGTTAGTTCTATCTCGCTTAAAGCGCTTGATGTACTACAATTCCCGTAGCTAACGCCCCCTACTTTTTAAAAAGCAGCCTTCATAAAGATTATTCTGTTAGGCCTTAATTTCTGCATTGAATTCGGTCAATAATAAACTCAGGCGATAAAAGATAAGGCAGCTTACATTAAATTCACCCGAAATATGTAGGGAATTGCATGTGGATGAATATTATGGCGAGAGGAAGGGATTTCTTGGGCCGGGTGTTTTATTTGAGGGACTACGGCAAGTATTTATTGGTAAGGAGAAGATGGTTGTATGGGAAAGCGTTGTGGTTTGGTTTGGGAGAAGACGGGAGAAGCGTCTGAGTGAATTTACCTTGGCGACTTGGAGCCAGGTCTTGAAATCTCTGGGGTCATCCATTTTGATGTACATGGCGTATATTTCCATTTCCTCCTGTCAAAAGCACAGAATAGAACACGAGTGACATTTTGGCAAGTTTAGTTAGAATGGTTGTGGAAGACACGGAGTGACAGAGAAAGGGCAGATCGGACCGCATGAAACAGTTGAGCGAACCGCAGTTGGAGAGAACTGCCTGCCTGAAGTGAACTTGCACTCAACTCACAGAGACACATCCAAATGAAATAAATTGAGTTAAGGACAGAGAAAGGCCGTGTGAGTGAGTGAGTGTGCATTTGAATGGACGAGAGGGAACATGGCGTACCTTTGACTCGGGAACGAAATTGGATTCGCACGGGGATTTGCTATGGTCCAGCACCGATGCCTCCTTCAGACGCTTCC
The DNA here is from genome assembly GCA_019776165.1 of Pogonognathellus flavescens. Lineage (NCBI taxonomy): Eukaryota > Metazoa > Arthropoda > Collembola > Entomobryomorpha > Tomoceridae > Pogonognathellus > Pogonognathellus flavescens. The sequence continues at coordinate 34,762 of JABASD010001676.1, forward strand.
GCAGCAACTTTTCATAGTTCTCCAGTTTCATGCTGCCAGGACAGTTGATTGACGAGAGAAGCAGCAGGCAGTGTCACATTTCCAATTTCACATCCCACACAGCAGCCACAGTCAAAAAATCAAACACAATACATTTAATATCTCCGCCTCAGTCCCAAAACTTTTCCACGCTCCTCCCTCCCCAAACAATAATTTCCTCCAGTCTACCCACAATTAAAAATAATTCAAATTCATCCCAAGTCCTCGCTCCCATCCCAAATCCCAAACTTCCCTTCCTTCCAAAACTTTTCACACCCGTTCTCAGTAATTATATTCAAACATTACATTTGTTTTACCACTGAAAGTCACTTTCCCGATAAGTCATACACCCAAAAACCTATCCACCGCTAGTCCCGGCTCATTGTAATATTATAAAGTATTATTCTGTGTAATAATGTCTAAACAATATCAAGTGTTAAATTTGATACTAAATACGCTAAAATCAAATACGCTAAAAGATTTCTTGAAAACGAGAGTAAAGGAAAGAAGTGTGTGAAGTACCTTTCAACATCGGAAAGACGCACACTTGGCGAAGTGTTAAAAGATCTCTTTTTGAAGTAGACGTCTTGGAAGTAGGAGTTCATATTGAGGCCGGAAGCCCCGAAATGATATGTTCTCGACACATCAGGAATGATACATTCTCTTCCCTTGCGAATGTCTGGCAGTCTCATCCACATGTCCCAATCCCACATCTGCAAATAAAAAATTCATCGTCACTTACAACCCGTGCAATCCTTCACATACAACATTATGCACTACAAACACACAACTCAAGTCTCTCCCGTTGCTCTTCTCCTGCACCAAGCCTCATCTTCACTCACAAAAAGAATCCATCTGCATTAACGACATTTCCATCTTGGCCCTTGGCGCCCTTTTCCCTATTCCTTCTCTTCCGCCGCACAAAACACACGCTCAACCCGGTATACACTTCTTCTGCTCTGTATGCCCTTCAATTTCTGTATGTCTGTCCGACTGTATGTAACTTCTACAGGGCAAACCATAAAGTTTGCTCTGTAGTACGCTCACAAGCAAGTTTTCTCTTATTTATATCCGTTTTGCAAAAGGGATTCATTCCATCCACCTCTCAATATCTAAGCATCACGTTACTGCGACAGCATTACGAGAAAACAGCAGAAAATACCCGGAAACCCAAAGCTGAGTTGAAAACTTGACATCTTTAATTCCTTGAGGGAAAGCTTGGAAACTTTCGTCTGCAGTTGAAGTGAATGTCAACCCTTGCAATTTTGAATAGTTCCATTGCTTCAAAGCAGGTCCTATCGTCTCAGAATGAATCATTCGTGCAGGGTGTGAGCAGGATGGAAATCCTTGCTCGTCCTCATATCACGCCCCGCGCTTTCCAAAATTGCCGTCGAACCTTCCTCGCTGTAATTCTGGTTTAGCTTTCTTACAAGCTAAAACAGAACTACAGAAAACAGTTACGTTCTGGCTCGCTGAGGACAAG
>JABASD010001677.1:0-36244 GCA_019776165.1 Pogonognathellus flavescens
TCTGCTCCCTGATCCAACAAAATTCGAAATGGCATGAAACTCATTTTCAATCTTCGCATCTTCAGCACCATTTGCACCCAAAACTGAACTGCGTAGCAACTGAGCAGAATTCCTAACCAAGTGGGCACATCAAAACACGCCAGGTAAGGCAGAAATGAAATATTTTCCAACCCTGCACTTCCGTTACATGTCACAAATTTCCAAGACTCAAAAGTAGTTGGAAAGAAAATTGAATTGGGAAAATTGTAATGAATACGAGCTATTGGATCATGGCATTGTTGTGGCAAATTGTCCCAACCTGTACAAAAGTAACTTTCGTTTAAAGCAATAAATTCAAATAGTGGAACTTCTGGAAGGTATTTCTGTTGATGGAATAATTTAAAATTTACTCTTGTGGGCAATGCACGGTTGTTAATTGTTGGTGGAGAAGGATCCCAATTATATCTCATATCAATTATATTCCATCGTGCTTGTTGTACATTTATTTTGCTTTTCTGCTTCCATACGTAATCCAATGATGCTCTTGTGTACGATTTTACATTCGAATCAGTCATGTCTACAGCCTTACAAGCGAAAGGGCGCTTGCATTCAAAATCATTGATCAAATAAATCTGTGTGGATTTTAAATTCTTTGATAATGCTATCAGTTTCAACCGCGCTATGTTGTATTCGACTGTATCGAATACGCGGAGTGCCTCAGTCGTCCATTTGTGAAAACTTAGCTGATTCTGTTCGATGTTCGTTTCAAGAATCATTAGTGATACTTCGCCATGCAACATAGTAAATTCAAGTTGAGATTCCTCATAACGCCATTGTGGCCAAAACCAGAAATTGGAGTTTGGAAACACAAAATATTTTTCACCATAATAATCCCGTCGATAAACGGACAAAGGGAAGAGGAGAAAATTTATTTCGCACTGCCACGAAGTAAACAAGGAGGGATATTCAAAATTGTTAATTTGAGAATAATTAGTCAACAATGATTTAGTAGTCCACTGGGATTTTTTATGTGTAGTTTCTTCCACTGAATAGTTTCCAAGCACAACAGGATATTTAAATTCTCCAAAGTCTGTTTCCAGTTTGTCGAAAAAAGCAATATTGATGAAACAATTATTAAATGGCTCCAAGTAAGAATTCAAATCCAGAAATTTATTTTCATTTTCAGTTCGACAATAATTCAACAGCAAAAGAAATGTCAACCCTCCAAGTCTCGAAAACATTTTCTAGGAATTCTTTTCAGCAGTTATTCTTCACACATTTCTGTGGGAAAAATTTAGATTACAAACATTAAAAGATTCCTCTAAATTAAATTACCCAAAACCACTCCCCTAAAATAAATCACCCAAAACCAATCCCCCAAATTAAATCACCCAAAACCTCTTCCCTAAAGTAAATCTACTTAAAGTTGTTTGAAGACAGCGAGAATCAACAAAAAGCCAATAAAATTAAAGATTTTAATAAAAATATGCCATTGATTTACTGACATTAACTTGATTGATTTGGTTCGACCACAGAAATAACTGAATAAAACATTTGCATTATTACGAGCGCATCAAATTGGGGGAAATGTCACTTAGCACTTAATATTGCATTTTGAAATTTTGATCAATTGTCACATACACTCTTGGGGGAATTGTTTTTCGGTAAATTACCGGCAAATTTGGATTGATAACCCCTTTTCTGCAAAATCTGGTGGGGGGGGGCGTTTAGGCCCGCAGCGCATACATAGATAAGCACAACAAGATACTTAAATTCTACGAAGTCTGTTTGCAATATTGATAAAAAAATTTAAATGGCTATAATAAAGAACTCAAATCCAGAAGTGTATTTTCATTTACACTGCGACTACAATTGAACGGCAGAACAATTGTCAACTCTTCCAATTTAAAAAAAATCAGGAATTCCCTGAGTGGTTTTTAACTGGACGTGGAAAACAATTTGAAACAGCTAACAACATTCAGAGTTAATGACCATAAACATTCAATATTTTCAATGCACAATGTTCGGTAATTACAGAATGTATTAAGCTCTAGGATCAATAATTCCAAAATGAAAAGCCCTATTTTGCGAACTTATCTTCGTACTGTGGTTAGTGTGGCAAATTAAATTTTTAGAATTCGTTCGTTCTATGTCATGCAAATTACCATCGGCCCAAAAATGCACCTTAAAACACAGGACCGCGAGAAGCGTTTCATTTTATGTGATTTTAAATTAGGCAATGTAATTCTCCTCTCTACCTGTAAATAGTAGAAAGGGCACCCCGAAAGAATTGTCCGTTCAAAATTATTCTCTTTTTTATTTGTTTGCCGACATATTCAGTTCAAATCTTCTGACTAGAAATTGCCGGCTCTGATAATAGTTAAAAGCAATTATAATATTATTACTCTGCTCAAGTTAAAATACAAGTTCTGATTATATAATATTCTGCAACCAAAAAACTCATAATTTAAATAATTTGCAATTCAATTATTCAAGAACTGCACACATGTAATTTTTATTAAGCATTTGGCAAGTAGTTTGTTAACATCGTGCTACCAAACAATTATAAGTGCAAGTGGACTTTCGTGTAGGAAAAGACCGTTTGATAAAGAAGCTAAAACTTTGTAATTTAAAAACATTCCTATATGTGTTTGAATGCGTTGATCGATATAAGCTAGACTGTTGAATTATTTCGAGACATGGGCAAACAATATTTGTTGACCTTGTAGTTGGTGTTTTTTAAAAACGTGTTTTTAAATTTTGAAATGTTCAGGAGCGTAAATTGCATTAGTAAATGTTCAATTTTGACAAGCTAATCATGCCGCACCAATACCAGATTAGTAATTAATTGAAATAAAATGAAAATCAGATAAGTATTGCATTATCTATGATATTATGTATTCGTATTACAAATGACAGTATGAAATATTATTCTGTATGTAATTATAATTGGATTTTGGAGTCATTTAAACGAACGGGAAGTATATGTACCTTGTAATTTTTGAGTTTGGTGATTTTGGCGGTCCTTAAATAGGGATAAAAATTTTCTTCAGATTTTGAATTTGGAAAAATTACGATGGACGATTTCAAACAATTTGTCATATGTGGCAGGATATTTCTGTGACAAAAAATTATCCCAAATGATTTGGAGTGAAATTGATTTATGAATTAGCTGGAGCCATTTATATAAAAATGAGTGTCAATCTGTATTTACACAAATAACTTTGGATAAAGAAAAAAAAATTCAAAGCAATGTAATGTAGACTGTGAATTGTGAATGTTTGAACGTGGTATACTCAAACAGCACTGGGCCATTGAATTATTAAGTGAAATTATATAAATATCCCTCGGCAAACACATTCAACACATACTTACATAAATTGAATATCTCAAAAGGTATAAGATTATTTTGGCAAAATATGAAAATAATTTCCCCGAATACCAACAAAAAGGAATTTTGTGAATGCCAATGTGCATTTCAAACACACCGGAAGTGAAGAGGTAATAATGGATAATCTAGGGGCATATGACAGAACCATTGTTTTTATAATTTTATTAATTTAGCGGATAAAGAATATTTATTACCAGTGTGATTGGAACTACCAAATATGAAATAAAGTAGTCGGGTCAAGGGCGTAAATATGTAATAACTTGTGTTTTACTGAACTTATCTCGGGATACAATTACTTTCGTCCAGGAAAGGACTTTAAATTAGTGACTTTAGAAATTGACTTTCGTAGTTGAAACCGTAGTTTGGCATAAGTATTCAGCAATGCGCCGAATCTAGTTCGTATATCAAATAGTCAAAGGTCTATATATTCAAACTGATAAAGGTTTGGTATAGAAAAGGAACTTACGCAAAATATTTTGTATATGTAGCTACTGTAAATGTTTGACCTCGTTGCTCGTATGATACCCGACAGTTGAATTATTTAGTGAAAATGATTGACGTCAATCGTTTGCCCTTCGTGAGCTTCTGGCATACAAATTTTAATGCTTCCATGATTCGCTTGCGACGATTAGGATGACCGAATGAAGCTATGTACAAAACATTATAAGTAAAACTAAAAGAGTAAAAACGTGAACAATATTATTCTCAAAATATCCCATTTTTGTTCCTCTGAATCAATTTTTGTACTACCACTTACATAGAATGTATACAAACTGCGTTCCATTCTACGTTGCTCACCTGAGATATAAAATATGTATCATTCAGCAATTTCAAGCAACAAGCTACATAATATTTATTAAACTTTTCATTTACTTTCAAAACTACATCTTGATTGCAAACTCTACAATCAGAATAATGTTTAAAAATAAAATATGAACATACTGCGTTCATCGACTGTTAATCTTTGAATTTATTTTAAAAAAATCATTAAATTCAAGTGAAATAAGGCTTTAAAACTTGTGTCACTAATTGCTTGCTGTTTATTTTGTGGTTTGCAAGAGATTGATGATTAAAATATAGATATACGAACTTTGACGGATATAAAATAAAATCAGGTGAAAAAATATTACCAATTAATTAATTATTAATTCCTTTTTTGTGTAAAAGAAAGATTATCTGCGCTTCATGCACTACATGATTGAAATCGCATATTAAATGATTGTCCAAATGGCGGAAGATAAACTTCTGACTTGTTGAATTACTATCTCTGTCTTATTTTCATATACCACAAGATATTTCATGTATGCCAATCCCCGTTGTTTCATCAGGACGTAACTTACCAAAATTAAAAATATTAGAAAATAGAGTACTACCGACAATGCCTTTACAATAACTTGAACATAACTTTGCTCCTGTTTTTACCAGTGTAAAATAGCTTTTAAAAATGGGAAAATTTAAAATAATAAAATATTTGTACTGGTAGATGTGCAAGATGTCTTTCATTTTGCCGTTGGCCCATGTATGTGTGAGGATGTTCAAATGTTTAAATGCACATTAAAAGCAAAAATAACTGTCATTTGTTTGTTGGGAACAAAATCAGTTATGGGAGATGAACTTGACGCGTGTAGATTAATGTGTTAAAGAAAGACGGACTATTTGCATTACTAGTTAAAACACAAAAAAAGTTATGACTTGTTAGCCCTTACGTGTGTGTGAATTTGGAGAAACAAATTGAGGGGACTAATTTTATTTAATTTCAATCAAACATAGTTACGTAAAGTGTGAAATTAAAACGAGTTGCGCACTAAGAAATAATTTAAATCAATGTACGACAAAAATATGATTTAATCTGTTCTTATCCCTATGTTCTCCATAAGAGTATGTGTCATGCATTTAATTGACCGAACTCTGATTAATAAAGGCTGTCGACTATCAGTACAAAAATTGTAAGTAAGCTATCAATGAATTCGAATTTTTATAGAAAATATAATTTAATATTCTTACCTACTTTTTCAGGTGTGTGGAAACCAACGAGCGTTATGGATCTGCAAAGTGCAGCATTGACTTGAGTTCAAATCGCAGGATTTCATATGCGGGCATGAACCGTTCCAGAGTATGTTAAGTTATGAAATGAATGTTATATTTGTTGCTGTCATATTTCATTGCTGTTTTGTCAAGCAAACAAAACATGTGCCTATAACACTACGTTCTTCTCTGGCGCCAGTCTGTCCAACACGAAAGCAAGATTTGTTATTCGAGCAAGCAAGAAATTGTGCCGACGATGATATTGGCTGAAAGAATTCGTGTCAAACGAATAAGTTGCAAATGTAGACGTCAAAAATCCCCGGGCTGTTATACCTAGTATCTTTGCTACAAATATACCAGCTACAATAAATAGACGAATTTTTATACATACGTGGTTCTACAATCTACATCACGAAATGTATCATTTCCAACTTACAACCAACATATCACTAAATGTGTGTTATTTAAACAAATAATAAGTTGTGGCGACTATGATATTGGCTAAAGGAATTTGTGTCAAACTACGTGTGTAGAAATGTAGCAGTCAAAAATCCCCGGGCTGGTTTTCCCAATATCTTTGCCACAAATACACCAGCTAAAGTAAATAGACGAACTTTTCTATACATACGCGGTTCTACATATTCTACAATCTACATCACGCAATGTATTATTTTCAAGCCACAACCAACAGACGACTAAATTTGCCTTATTTGAACAAAAAATAAATGGCGACGACGATATTGACTAAAAAATTTTTTGCTGAACAATATATGTAGAAATGAAGTCGCTGAAAATCCCCGGCCTGTAGTTAATGAATTATTTAGTGAAACAGGGACATGACGTCAATGGGCTTATGATTCTTCATCTGTTGATCATTCAAATCATTCAGGGATTAACATGCAATAATATGATCACAGAAATCACAACCACACGTAGTTTAATAGAAAAAATAAAAATGCTGGTGAAATTGATAGTATAAACATTTTGAATTAGGCAAACACCACTAACAACAGTTCTTCCGTGGCAGTTTTAAAGTTTTGTTTAATATGGAAAAAAGGTTAATGATGAAATATTGGTACTGGAACCCGCATACAAAATTTAAAAGTTTGTAACACCTTACGAATTACGCCTAAGGATGAAATAAGAATAATATTATTTTTGTAGTGTTATAATTTCAGTTACTATAATTTCAGAATATTATAAGGGTTGCTCAATTGGTCATCCAATATCAAGAGTCAAATAAAAGCTAATTTCAGATATCAATGAAATTAACTATGCTAAATTAACGTTGCAAAATTCGTTTTAGGAAAAAATCGCTATGCCCATGAATATTTTATTTGACTACTACATCCGTTTTTAAAGGTTTATTTTATTTGAAACTAGATTAATTGGAATTTTGATTTATATTCGTTTTTCTATGTTGGTCTTCATTAATTGAATTTCATTTGACACTGCAAAAAATTGATCGTGTGCAATAAAATATTTCCTGTTTCTGACAGGCATTATAAATGAGAATTTAAAAAGCACTTAGCGAATTGTTTTTTCTAAAATCATTTTTATATTATAATACCCAAACCTTATATTCTGAAAGCATATGTTCTCTATGTAAAATTATAAAGTCTGAAGATCTTTATCAATGTCTAAATACGCTTTATTACATTGATGGTATCATTTAGAACTTATAATTATATGAATCCATGATTGCGTTCTATGGGTGCTCCCAAAAGAATTAAATAAACCAACTTACCTTCTTAAAAATGCTTTTAAACTCGCTTTTAAAACGCGTTGAAACCACAGCGCACAGGTATAAAAAATATTGGAAATTGAAACATATTTGATTACACTTTATACTCATAAAATTTCAATGAAGAATTATCGAAACTACTTGAATTTTAATATAATTTTTTATCACAGCGTTTCTGCAAAGTTCCCAATGAATAATGAAGCAAAAAGAAAGATATCATAGACATAGTAATATACTGTGACACGTATTCCTAGCTAAATAAATTATAGTATTGGCGACGCCTTAGCAGTATTCCAAACTAGTAAGAAAAGCGCCTGCTTGTAAACATACAGCGTACTCCATTATTTTGTCATTATTTTATTTGTAGCATGAACTATCAAACCTATATTTTCCATATTAATTTTTTGACACAAAATACGCCAATGGGTGTGTGGTACATACGCGAGTAAATGTATCCGGTTGATCTCTTGTACATGCACGTACCCTGGAGAAGCACTTTTATCTCCAGAATACATATTCACACTCTAGACTATTATTCATTTCACAAATAGTAGGAACAAAATGATTTTAAACGCTTTTAAAATGATTGTTTAGCCTAGGTATACATTAACAAAACATTCATCCGCTAAACTACAAGTTTCAGAACGCAAAAGCTAGACACTTAAGAAAACTGAATATCTTGTCTTCAAAGGGTGGACTAAAATGTTTTCAAAAAAGTTTTTTGGAACTGTGTAACAATGTTTTTTTAACGACAATTCAAAACTCAATAGTATCACGAAATAGAAACCTGAAAATTTTGCTTAATGGGTATATTAGCATGAACACATTTAGAAGACAGGTTGCCGAATTGCCAATCTGATGTAAATCATCGGTAACACTGTAATATGCCGAGTTGGGATTTCCCGTCGTTTGTATCATTTCTTTGTTAGCATTAACAACTGTGCTAAACAAAACGAGCGAAGCCAACGATTTCGGCCTTAAAGACAGCTTAGCGTAATTCCTGCTTTTATGAGCTAATCGCTGATTTCTCTGCACTGGAAAGTCAAATCGAAAATTCGAAAACCTCGCCTGAAAGCAGAAGATATGCTCTTATCATAATTTACACTTTCGGTTTTTTCAGCAATAGACAACTCTTTTCACAACAACGGAGTTGACCACAGTAAACAACTTTTCAGAAACATTAATAACACGTTCAACGTTTAACTTACGCCACTAAAAGACTTCCCGTCATTCAATGAAGAGGTAATAATGGCTGATGCTAGGGGTACCTGGTTGAACAGTTATTTTTCTAATATTTATTTCAATATTTTATCGGTTTAGGAATATGTATTAACAGTGAGATTGGAACTACCAACCATGGATTAAGGTATTCGGGTCCAGGGCGTAGCTAAGAAAGATCTTACATTAACTCAATAACGCACACAGCCTCCGGTGAAGAAGGGTTGACATAACTTGTCGTTGCTTCTTGATGGATTTCACATTCAGTTTTCTTCAAATTTTGAATATTTTCTAAACAAAAGATGAATGAATCACTCTGATTTCAGATTAAAAGAATCATAACATCAATAAAAACTGTTATTGATTTAGTTAATATAATTTTTTTTAACTTTGCTTACCTTCACACCGACAGCGACCCATTTTGTCAATTTTTAGGTTCTGGTGAAATAAATCCATGTTTCACTTTAACAAATAACTTTGTGTAACAAAACTATCGTATTAAAACTTGCGAAATGTCATATATGAGAAATTGTAAATAATTAGTGAAACAGCACTTGGTATTCTGATTATATATGGCTCCCATTTAGTATCGTCATTAATAAAACTTAAAATAGAAGTAAAATTTGGTAATAAAAAAAAAGTTTTAAAAATATAATCGTCAGTTTGTAGAACCATGTTGATGCTCAGGCTAAATTCGACCATTCATAAACAGATTAATATGGAACGTGTTATTATGAGAGACAAAACTATTTCAAAAAATAAATATAAAGTTTCTTACTAAGTCTTTAGCGATTTGAAACCAAATATGTCCCCAGTACTATCATGCCTCTGGATAACTCGCATACTTAATGTAAAAAAATATTTTGCATGCTTCAGCCGCATAATTATCTGAGAAGCCCGTTTGCACTTTTGACGGGCTAATCCCACTCTTTTATAACACAGTTACATACGTATATTTTTTACATGTTTACATTCGTGAATTTTAGTTTTAAAATTATCTACTACTCTTATAATAGATTTTTATACATTATTATATGATGGGGGAAAAGGTAATGACATTTATATTTATTTCACAAACTGAAAAAGATGTTTATTGTAATGCATTTATATATTTATAAAATAAAATGCAAAGTAATATTAGAAACCTGTATCAGTTCAAATTACATTCATCTCTAACCAATTCAAATCTTTCAGCCACTTGCACAGCAATTTCTTTAGAAAATCTTTGAGCCCAGGTTTCAATAAATCTTCCCTTACTAACATCACAATGCTCGGCTAAACCATCGTAACAAACTCTGTAGTGATGATTAGTCGCCATGCTTTCCAGGGTGTAAACTGTGGCATAAGATTGTTCAACTGTGTCGGCATATTCAACAACTCCGTGAACACCAATTTCAATTACGTTATCCGGAATCACGATCGTCTTCGACCTTAAAAAAATAAAATTAATAATATATTAGTCATTTCACAAATCAAAATTCACTTTGGGACTTTCAGAATAATAATATACTGAAAAAAATGATAACCACCTGACCTGTCTTTGTGTGGGTCGATTTTGTGGGTTCTGAGAATCTTCGTCGCAGTGACTATTTTGTTCAAAATATTCTCAGCCTTAGGATTATTGTCAATTTTCAAATCTAACATTTTATCTGGTAGAGACCAATCCAGGAAAAAGTGAACATTTTGGAAACTGTAGCCACCTATAGCACTAGCAATAGACGTGTTCGTTGAATTAGAATAATAAAAATCGTTGAGGGTAGAAATCATGTCTTTGTAGTTGTTGCCAGTGGAAGGAGATGGAACAATAAATTCATCCACGTCCACCTGAATCAAATAATCCGCAATTGCTCTGTAGCGCTGTAGACAATCATGAGCTGCCGTAACTTGTCCCCTCCAGCGGTTCCCTGTGTCATTTTACAAACATCAAAAATCAGTGTGGTTTTTCTGTAACATGGGCTTTTATATTAAGGATATTAAATAGACAAGCAACTTTTGTTTGCTAATTTAGCATATTAATTTCTTTGTCTGCGCGTGGTTAAGGTAATTTTGCTTTCAGTTTCCGTTTCCGTATACATACATTTACTTTGTTTCGGCTTGTTTTAAAGTATTTAATGAAAAGGTATTTACCGAATGGATCCGCCCACGGAAGGACTTGAATCAAATCCCCATAGCTTTTCATTAGACACGAGGTTTTCGGTCCGATGGATTGATTATAAAACGTAAATTTTTCTACTCCCATTAATTTATAAAATTCTATCCACTCTGCAAACTCCATATAATCATCATACTCGTATATGGGTCGAACACATAAAGCAAACGAAAATGTTTGCTTTTCACTTTCGTTTGAAATAATGCTTATTAAGGTCTCTTCTGGCTTTGTGAGATGTTTTGTAGGAGTTCCAGCATCGTCAGTAAGTGCAACAAATGCTGGGGGCTTTTGAGAATCACATGGAACAGAACAGATGATATAGTAGGCCCTGTAAAATAAATATTGTTGTTATTCACGAAAAACATTAACATGGACAAAATATTATTTTTACAAACATTTTGTGTATTTACGCAACGAAAGGCCAAAATTGACTATGATGGTCCGAATCTAAAAGTTTAAATTTCGCAATGGTTGAAATATTTCCAACGGCATGTCGTTCACTGTCGAATAAATTGCAATACAATGATTTTGGATTATTTACTTTGAGAACCCCCACAATCGTTATAGCTCCTTCATTTGGACATCGCCTTTGAAAAAAATTAAGATTATTCACATATCAAACCTTGCAGTATTCATTTCATTAGGTGCATGAAAAAAATTCAAAAGGAAATTTTGTCTAAAAAATATCATGTAACATATTGTACGCACTAGGGTATCTAAAATAGAGCACCAAAAGCGCCCCACCCTGATTCGGGAAAAAAGGGATTATCGGTTCTGTGCGGTAGTAGGACACACCGATCGCTGGCACCCTACCCGGATTTGATTCCTGGATACGGCCGTTTATATATCCACAGTTCCCAAAACTATATAGTGATATATAATGCAGCATAAACAAGAAGTGTATAATGTAGTGTACCACATTATGAGAAATGCTTTATACGTCCCTGTATGCAATAACTATACGGAATCTTAAAAAATGTTATCTGAATTTTGTCTATGATTAAAACCAACTTTGAATTTAACAACATCGAATCTTATTAACAAATATTTTGAATTGATGATATTGATGAAATGGGTGTTGCACATTTTAAAACAGCTGGTATTATTAAAGTGTTTTTAGAACACTAGTTAAACTGCTCATAATACTTATTCAATGACAAGTGCTTTGATATTGATATATGAATGATAATTGAACAAAGATTTGTACCTGAGATCCAAATAGGCAGAATACACGCGTGGTTGCGCTGAACTGTCGAAAAAACTTTTGTGTACAATATAAAGAATTACCAACACCAACAAACAAGTCAAGAAATAAAGCAATTTAATTCTCTTTAACCTGAACATTAATAATTTTACGCAGAATGTGTTTATTGAATTCGGTTGTTTGTTTCGTCGATTAACTACCTGCATTTTGTGCAAATGTAAAAAAGGAGACAGCTTTTATTATTAAACAGTTATTAAATAGAAATAGAGATCCAACACAGAAATTACACAAATGTGAACAGATCATTATTTCAATATTTCGTTCCACGAGGAAGACGTCACAATTTTATTTCTGCTGTGTGATAGCACGATTGTACATTCAACGACTTATCTTATCTGCGTTATCTCACTTCGTTGATTAGCAAACGTGTTTTTGTTAAACAGATAAAAAATAAAGTCCACTTTCATATTATTTTTTAATGTATATGCATATTGGGTAGAATGAATAAAGATGGGCATAGAAAAGCTTTTGCCTCGAGAATCTAAAACCGAGAAAAGCATTTGCCCTGTTTGATATGAATAAGAGTTTGCCCTTTTCGATGCGCTAATCAATGATTTTTTAATCTTATTTTCAAGCAAATCTCTGAATTTTGATCCTTCACCTCACGTTTTCTGAGTGTGTGATTAGTTGTTTTAACAATAAACTTACTTTATTTATTACAGGAGATTTTTATTAATTATTACTGTAAATGGAATTTATCAAACAATTCCATATCCTGCTAATCAAATGCCAACTTCCGGTGGCAATATGTAAAAAGATGAGTGCGTTACGCAAGAACTGCAAGCTTTTTTTAGTAATTCATACCAAGGTCAAAAATCACTGACGCTTTGTAAAAGATTTCATGTATGAAGACAAGCGTCCAAACTTCCGTTTATTGTGATGCGAATAAAGCCGGAAATTAAATAAAAATTGAATATTATTTAAAGCGCCACTTCTGGTTTATAAACTTCGATCAAAAATCCGTTCGACATTTTCTTTGGCGAGTCTCTGCACGCATTGGTAATCACAATTATGTGTTTCTCAGCTGGTTTTGGTACTCTTTGTTGGCTCTAGCCAATGCAACATTTATGAATGGCAAGTTTTTAATGTCGAAACTTATAACACCGAAATAATAAAAACACTTTTGCTGAGAAGCGGTTCTTAAGTAGATTGTCAATTGTGGGATAAATGCCGGAAAATAATACCTTTAGCTTTAGTTTTATTCATTTCAACTTCCAGCATTTATTTGTGACACAAGGGGAAAAAGTTGCGCGATTTAGGCAGAAGCTTTTACTATTTCTCGTATTTGTGAAAACGGTAAAAGATCAGAGTTCATTCGTTTATTCTCACATTTCCACCAGAGAAACGCTTTTGCCCATCTTTACTCATACCATCCATTTTTGCATAAGAGCTATTACTTCCAACAGCAATACAATTTCTAAAACACACAAGACAAGTCACTCGGCAGTATATGATGTTTGTATTCGAATATGTTGCACATCATCATTCAGAGGTTTGTAAACAGTTTTTGCTAGAGATATTGAGCCAAATGCCGTTGAATGAAATGTAATTCCACACTACAAAGTAAAACCCCTGCTCATTGCCAGACGGAAAAAATCGACAATTCAATGTGATATATTTATGCTATGTTTTTTACCGAAGTGTATTTTAAAAGAATAGCCCGTATTAAATATTAACTTTAATGTTCGTCTCATCAACATCAATTTTTGCACATATCATGTGCAAAAATTGATGTGGGGCAGAAAAAATCGGCTGCCCTTAAAGCTTAAATTATTTGCCCTTAAACACTGGTTCATTTAAAAAATTACTTGCATTAAATGAGTGGTATAATTTTACAAAAATTACTTGCATTAAATGAGTGGTATAATTGTAAAAAAATTACTTGTACCTAAAAATTGATTCATTGTTTAAAAATGTATGTGCTTAAAAAGTAGTTCATTGTTAAATAATTATCAGAATTTTTTACAGCGGCTGATCCTCCGCGCTGACACATTTCTATACTAAAATGTACTGTTTTTACACTTACATTTTATAGTTTTAAATTTTTATCCGGTTGCAACTAAAGGGATTCCGTATTTTACCTAACTTCTCTGTATCATTTCTTCTGATTACTTTGAGTTGAGTGGATTTAATTTACTTGATTTTCCCCAACAATCTCTCCATATCTACCAGTCAAATCAGTTAAACTATTTAACCTTTACCGATTGCTATCTAAGTTTTATTATTCTGTCAATCAAACATTTACAAACCCATAGTTGTAAATATAGTGCAAAGAAACATTCATAAAGCCTAAGAAGACGCTTTAAAGCCTGTAAAATTTAATACTAACGAGTATGAAGAGAGTAAAGCCGTTTTCGTATATTGTGCGTGTCAGTAGCAAAGGCCTCAGGCCTACTGTTTTCATTTTGAGAGAAATAATGCATTTTTCTCTACTTCACACTATTATACTATTATTCACACCTTGATTATAACGGTGGTTATCATCACACATCCTAACGTCCTCCAGCTTTGTGATTATTTAATTAAAATAAGTAACCATACTTAAGTTTGATGCATACTACTTTTCATGTGACTTCTTTCTTGTTTCTCGTGCAAGGATTTACTTAATGTTAGTCTTTTCTTTTTGACAGCATTGAACAAGTTCCATCGACATATTTGTATGGTCTTTACCCGTGTAACATTCTGAGACGGAATCGTTTCACATTTGCAACATGACTCTCATAATTGTGTCATGTCAGTGAATTAACAATCTCTCAGAAAAATGATATTAATTTGACATCATTCTGATGATATGTCAGTGAATTAACATTCTCTCAGAAAAATGACATTAATTTGACATCAGTCTGTTGATGAAAATCTGAGGTGTAGTCTGGTGCATGAGCTTCGATAGTTTGGTTTATGATCAGTTTAAATGCTTACTAATCCAATGAACTACAAGCTTAGACTACTGGTGCACACTCCAGATTCTTCACATGAGACTTGGGACCACCGGCTTCGATTCCCGTGTCCACTTTTTGCTAAACTCATATTGATGTCATAATTCCATCATTATGAGACTCATATCTGAGTCATTAATGATTCAGAAATGAGTCTCATAATGATGCCTGTCCCCTAGGAACTAATAACGCAATCTGGAAGTCAGAAAGGCATCAGTTATGAGTTGACCAGACTCATAATGTTCTCATTATGACACATGCGCGTTTTAGGTCATGGAGTCTTTCGGAACTCATTATGAGCTAGAATGCTACACGGGTAAGAATGTAATGTGTGGTTGTGAATTCAGTGAACAACCACAACAGCTGCTGCCAACATTTGGCTAACACCAGAAAACCTCCAGCTCTGCTTTAAGTGCTACACACAAAAAACCTGATATTGTGACTATTACATTGACTAGGAAGATCAACTAATTGCATATTTTTGTATTAGCGCTTACGTCATTAATTGTATATTATAGTAAAACAGTATTCAAGATTCCATCAGTATTTAATGAATGCCTTTTAAAACTTATTGTAGTTTGAAGCATTGACTATATCGGATATTAATTCTCCCAAATATGTTTTAAGTTTTATGGGCAAACCATTTCCGGAAGCATTTCTTGTCAAAATACTCAAACATGTGTGTCTGAAGGATTTGTGTTTAGATTTACTGCATGATAATTATTACGCTAGCGAAGCACAGTTGTGTTTAGCGGGCCTTACATCTTTACATAACACTCAGTTTCTTTTGAAACTGTGGCCCATAGTTATTTTCGTTGACATCCTCAAACTGCCGAAACCGCAGGCGACATAACCATGATTGTCGTAATAATTTTACGATTTTAATGGACAGTTTTATGTTAATATGTTCTTACATGTACATTGACCACCAACCAATTATTTTTCGAAAACTGTAAATAATAAACCAAATAAATGTAAATATGATATTTTAATAATATACTTTTATAATAAATTTGCAAATAAATGTGAATCAAACATTTATCGCCAGCCAATTTGAAATTTATTGAAAAATTGTTTCTAGATTGCTATTTTATTGAGTGTGTTAATTCGTCTGTGCATATAAGTCTTACAGGTGGTCTTGAATCAAGATTAACAATATAATTACTAGATCTTTCTACGACAATTACATAGATTATTGTATTGTTCACCTTTTAGTACAACATGTGGTTATTTGAACCAAACTTATAGTAGTCTACTGCAGTAGCACTTTTCTGCATCCCATGTAGTGGTAGTTCAAGATCGCGCAAGGAATACAGAATTTTGTTACGTCAGCGAAGTTCTAGGAATCATTCAAATTTTGACGAATACATAAAGCCTGTCTATCCAGTTCACCTTCTTTGATTCTGAATATCACAGACAGACATTTTTTGTCTCATGATTTACTAAACCGTTAAAGGAACTACGAAAAATGAAACCAGCTACTAGAGCTTACAGCTAATACTAGAATTGATTAGGTCAAAGAAACGCATCATTATTATGGGTTATATAAAATAAACAATACATCATAGGTGGTTTATAACAAACCGAAAAAGATTTTTAAAGATTATTAAACATATTTCTCCCGTTCAATAATCTTAACAAGGAGAACCTAACCGTTAAAGGAACTACGAATAATACAACCGTAAGTTAACTAATACTAGAATTGACCTTGTCAATGAAACGCATTTTTATGACGAATTATATCAAACCATAAGTCACAGAACTCCATATACAAAGTTTAAAGTTCAGTTTTATTAACGTGTCATTATTAGCCATTAGTAGTAGTCACACAACACTATTTTTTATGATTACTAAGTAAATTTCTTCCGCCACAATTGTTCAAATGGAGCTTTAATGTGTTGCAACAAAGATTTTATCGGCACCGTGTCGATCGCAAGTTTCAAATATAAAGTTCCCATATATACCTTCCGTGGAGCACTATTGCAGGAACTAGTTTATTAGCTTGCCATTTACACAATAAAGAATTCAAGCACAGAAAACAGTTTTAACAGAAACATGAATCGCCTTAAACAGAAATAAATATGCACTATCTTCTCAGCAAGTGCATATCTGTCAAAAGAACATAATAATTAATGTATGATGGGAAAATAGATTCGGGAGAACCATAATAGCGTAGAAACATAATAAATATGTATTCTGCTGACGGAAATGGTGATAATATTTACAGTTGTATGTTTTCAGAATTTACCATCCCATACAATTTCAAACTGTCATTTTTCTAGGGAATACATTGCAATTCACATAACAGTTCAAGTCTATTGTATATGTACAATTAATAATTATAATGTACATCATATTCAGCCAACAATATTCTTTGCAATATAAACAGAAGCTATAAAATTTAAATGAGTAGGTATAGCTTTTTTGTAAATTATTGGTTGGAAACTTCAGCGGCAGAAAAGCGGAAGAATAAAATGCAAGATACAACTTTGTAGTAGTATTAAATCTCTTAGGTACTTCATGTAGTATAATTAAAATCGTCCCTGTTTGTAAATACACGCTCTTGACGGTCAATGTCTGCGTTTGCAATGCAACTTATGTAACTTGTTATACTCACATAAAGCATTTAAAACAAGTTGGACTATGTAGTAGTTAAAGAAGTACTCGTACAAGCAAAAAAATTCAATTGTGGGAAAGAACAACCAAGATTAGATAACAAGTGCCAATCAACTACTAACTACCTATACAACCTATCTGGGTGTAATTGAAAAACTAACGAACAAGCTTTGAAACTGATACAAAATCGTATTACTAGTAGCGTATGTCTATTCATACTGCGGCAATAAACGAGCATTACGTCATGCATTGTTTAACCTGACAATCTATTATAGCGATTTTTGCAAATAAATAATTCCAAATTAAAAATAAAAATATATGAATAATGTAACTTGAAGTGTCTACTGCACCTAGTGATAATGTGTAACGTTTACGTTCCCATGGCATTATTTCCCTAACAACATGTCGCACACACACCGAATGCTTTGTACATTATTAATTGTATTCGATTAGCCTAATTTGGTTACTTGTTTTCTTGGTGGAACACCTACCGCTTAACATTCTACTGTGTACAATACGGCTAGAAAAGATGCATTTTTGTATTATTATGTATATCATTCTAATTGCTGTGCAAGTCGTCTACTAGGTTACAAGAAATTTATCTAACAACTATTTTATGCCTGCAACGAAACTGCAACAGGATTTTTATTGTGATAATAAAAATGTATGTATGAGACAGGGAACGAAAAACCCGTGGTGTCTTTATATAAAACCCACACCCAGGAGATTGTTTTTTTTGGGAGGGAGTGGTGTATTTGGTTCTATACAGCCAGCAACAGCAAATCTCACTGCATTTTTCATAAGATAGTGCCGTATATTCTTTTCTTATTAACAAATTAAACAATTTACTAATGAATATTAGATAGTAACTTTTTATGTGAAATATTAACGATAAGTTGTACCAATTTAAGATCATAAACGTGCTTATTTCCATTGAAGCACAGTTTAAAAACCAAATCCCACTTGAGTGGGTTTTCCTAGTTTTTGACCACCAAAAACCGACTTAGGCGGATTTTTTAATATTTCGACCACCCAAAACCACCAAGGTGGGTGTTTTAACTTTTCGAACACCCGAAACCACTCGGGTGGGTTGGTTTACTTTTCGACAACCCAAAACCCATTTGGCTGAAATTTTTAACTTCTTTATCACTCTTAACCCACTTGGCTGGGTTTTTTAAATTTTATATCGCCCGAAACCCACATTAGTGGGTTTTTCAACTTTTCGATCACAGAAAACCCATTTAGGTGGGTTTCTTAACTTTTCGCCAATTTAAAACCCACACAACATCCAAACCACTGATACGTGGGTATTTGGATTCCTGGTTTAAGAAGATGTAACCAAAAAAGGCAAGTCAGGTCTGTCAGTTAGTTTTTCATTAGAGAGGCTTTGCAAATTGTAACAAGTTACACAGTACACGATTTATAACATGTTTCTGCAAACAGCATTTTTGACATTTGTTTTACGTAATAGAAAGAGTATTGAGTGTGGCTAAGATTTAGCACGCTGCACAGAATTACACAGTACTTGATACATATAATGAAAACCGGTCCTGAGAAACTGAGAATGACCTGCATCTTTTCTGATACACGTAGAACAGTCTTCGTGTGCATCTCACCGGCGAAACATGATTTACATTGTCGCTTTTATAGTGTTCACCAACTGACTTAATTTTACTGTTGTCCAAATCGTACATGAGAAATCGAAAATTTATAATTTAATTCCTTGTTTACCAGTTTGTCCCACTCGCTGGGACACGCAAAGTTTTTAACAGTTTTAGTTTCCTTTCTTTGCTACTTTATATTTTATACTTGTGTATAAACAATGAAGTCATTGTATCCGTTGTTGGTGGAAAAAATATACAAAAATATTTTTTCAGTGACGAAAACTGAAAGGGAAATAAATAATGGTGCATCCCAAGTGACTTCAGCTTTTATTCTTTGACATTCTTCTATCATTAGTTTTGGTTTCAACGAAATCATTATTTTTTCTTCGATGATTTAGAAACAGTAAGTTCCTTCGCAAAAATGCATTTTTGAATACTGTTGCATGTATGAAGGGTGTTCTCCGAAATCACACATGACATTGATGCAATATTGACGTTCCTGCCCAATAAATGAGGGAAAGAAATGTATGAGCTTTCTTCCCAAATTGAAATGTATCGGGTTATTAGAGGATAAAACTGAACGGGATAGTAAAAGGGATCAATTTGTTGGTTAGTGGTTTAATTTTTGGTCAACCCCCATTTTATTGCAAGGCTTAAATTATTACAAGTACTAAATTTAATGAGTATCCGAAAATGTTATACAAATTAACCAGAGACCAGAGATATGTGTTTCTTGTTTTACCAAATTATTTTATACAAAACGCTCAAATCATTTGCCAAAAATAATAAAATAAAATATATAAAATTACTCTGTACGGATTGAAAAAAACAGGCAATAAATGTAATTTACTTTTACTTAATTGTAAACTTTTAGGACGCATTTCCAATGTGTTTTCAAAATTTCAGTGGCAGTGGTGTAAATTCTAGAAAAAATTGTGAAAGTTATAATTTGTTAAAAATGCAATGTGCTAGGTTGGTGGAAAACAAATTTTTTCTGCCGGTATCGCACAAAAATTTCCCAATGAATTTAAACCATTACCCGATTTGAACCAAATACAATGACAAAAACTCCAACCAAGGGCGTAACTAGGGTGGGGGGTCACGGGGTGCCCGTGACCCCCCCAAATTGCTCAAAAAATAGGTTATTTGCGGCCGAAAGGCCGCAAAAAACCAATTTTTTACACTTTGTGACTCCCCCAAATTTTTTGTGACCCTACCAAATGGCAATCCTAGTTACGCGCCTGCGTCCAAACTACGTGTCTACTTAACTATGTTAAGTTTTACCCTAATGTTTTGCAAGTATAAGCCGTAATTTTTCCGGTATCCTTGATAGCAGGACAGGGCACCGATGTCTTTCCACCAGGGATGCTTAAAGTATTTATTAGACTTAATTACAAGTCATAGAATGTTCTAACTGAACAAAAGTTATTCCAATGCACTTTTGCGTAGAAATACCTTTTTCTTTGCTTGTTTCAGTGTGTTGTTTTGGCAAGAATTTTATAATAATAGTTTATAAGAATTTATAACTGGAACCAATCACAGATATTGTATTGTATAGGTATTTATTGAACTTAGGTCCCGCCCGTTCAACATAATCATTTACAAATATTCTTGTATTAATATCATTAATATTATGACGTAATATTATCCAATCGCAGAGATATACTATATATTTTATATTTTATATTTATTGTATATTTTATGAATTTGAATAATGAGGCACAACAATATTTACAATTAGTATATAATTTTTGCCGAAATAAAATATTTTTAAACTACTAGCCGCTTTTCGTGTTAGCGGCTTTTAAAAATGTCAGTATCACTTAATTGAAAAAATCGGTTTACAGGGTATGCCCTAAACCCTGCTAAGTTTTTTCCCTTGAACCTCGGTATTTTTTCCCGCGTAGTTAACCTGTTGCAATTTGAAATTTTCTAAATGATAAAAATTAATTGTTTATTAATATTCGCGCAGATGTTTCGGGTGGTCAAAATTTTCACTGTGATACATTTAGTACATGGAGTTGCTATGGCACAAATGCAGAAGGCGACATTACCGGAACAAGATCTCTTACAGAGGCCACAGTATTTCAATCTGTACCGGGATTCACTGCAACAAATGCCTCACCTCTTACAATATAATAATTTACTAGACCAGGCATTGCAAGAACTTATGCGAGCATTTCTACATAATAAATGGGAGCATCCCACCGAGGCACAGCTTTTCTTACATAAGCAAGAAGAAATAGAAACAGCAAGGCAAATCACAGAAACTGGCCACCACCAGGATGAACAAATTGAGTTGCATTACATCCCACAAGACCAGAATAACAAATCCGTTGACAAACGGCATCAACCCACTGACAGCAACGGGTTTAAACAAAATGCAAATTTAAAAATGGACATCGACAACAAAAAGAAATTTTTACGAGAAAAAATTCGACAATTTTTACAAAGTAGGGAAATGCAGCAGCTGCGGCCACAAAGTGATGACGAGCGCCGTAAGCAGGAAAAAATCGTTGCAAAAATACGTCAATTACTTAATGAACAAAACCAACCGGTGCTACCACAACCACCGCCCCCAATGATAGAAATGCAGGATCTTGTAGTGCAGCAAAAAGAGCCGCAGCCAATAAATCAAAATGAAAGTTATGCAGGAATTAAAAATGAACCTCCACAAGAAAAATATTTCCAAAGCGATCAACTTTATGCAAACAAAAACCCGCACAATCAGCCTCAGGAACAAAATATTAAAAACTACCATTTGGCGGAAAATCCTCAAAGTCAGCAACCAGCCCAAAAATTATTCACGGGAATGCAAAATTCAAACATAATGGGGAACAAATACTATCCGCGAAACGAAGAACAAATTATGCCACAACCGGGGGACGAAGATGTGACGCAGCAACCGGGGGACGAAGATGTGACGCAGCAACCGGGGGACGAAGATGTGACGCAGCAACCGGATATTGAGGAGTTGCATTATGTAGTGCAGCAGCTGCAGAAAACCTTACAAAATCCAAAGGCATGGCAGAGTCAAATGTCCCCAAGTGTACCTCAGGCGAAATGGTTGCAGCAACAAATGAAAAAACAAATAGCCCTAGGGCATGTACAAGCTGATATAGAAAAGAAACTTCGGGCACCACAACAGAATGAGGGAAAAGGTGAATCTAACCAGAGTGAACCTTTCTCCCCACCACCAATGATGTCAAATCCAAGTCAGTCGAAGCCAGAAGCAAATTTGAATGTAATGGACATAATGAAAAGTAAAGATGTTCTACAAGATCAGCCATTACAATCCTCAATATCTTCAACGCAATCAATGCCAATGGCAAATGAACATTTCGGGGGCTCTATGAATAATTTTGCTGCACCAGGAACGATGATGATGCAAATATTAAATAATATGCAGCAACAGGTAATATGATTCACGTACAATATACAAACAATTGAGTTTACATCTGAATTCAACTCAAAAAAACGATTTTACCAGCAGACAATGATGGCAAATTCCAATCCGAATCCGTTGAAACCGCAAAATAATATGAATCAATTGGACATGACAAAAAACTTAAATATGCCACCTAATACGCGACTGCAAACCGCCATGTGGCCACAAATGGCAAATACACAGGAACAATCTGGGGGTAATGCGAATAATATTGGTTCCCCGATTGTGGAGATGATGCAGATAGCAGACAACAATGGGTGGCCTCAGGTAATTACTATTCAATAAATTATCTATTTGTCAAAGGCGTGCCCATGGTTTCAGTTTGGGAGGGGCACACAATAAATGAAAAATATTGAAAAAAGTGTAATATTTGCGAGAAGCGCGAAAAATTAGAGTAAATTTAGGCAAAAATAATCCAAAAATGCATAATTTTTGCGAGATTTTTTGCTAAGTTTTAAACATTTTGTGCACTTTTCCTGGAATTGGGGGGGGGGATTATTTATTATTAACAAATTATCGCTGCCTTAATACAGATAAGGTAGCCTTTAACAGACTCAGTACAACGAAAACATAACGGTTAACATTTTAAAGTTTAGTGGTTATAAATTAATTTCTTACATTACATTTGTAAATGTTCATGATCTTTGGTAATTAATATGATTATTCAGTACTTGAATTGTTCCTTTGATTGCTATCGTATATATTTAAATTTATGAGTTCGAATAATGTACCCATTTGTTTGGATATTTATATACCTCCCGCTTTCTTCTGGGGCTATTTCAAATTCCGGTCGGTCCTCGTTAGTATTAACGGACGAATTGACTGATACTTACGTACTTAAATTAGGAATAGACGCTGCTTTGCTTCTCTACGCCGAACGAAAAACATAGATGTATAACTAATGGGATAACGTAACAAATATCATAATGCCCCAAATTAACGGCACATACACAATAAAACGCAGGTGCTTACTGTGTACTTAAAAATTAAATTAAATGGACGGGACAAAGAACACAGATTTTAATTTTTTGGGAATTTAATAATTTTTACAAAGCTAAACAGTTGTTATTGCGAATTGTTACAGAGTCCACACTTAACTTTGAGTCCGCCATTGTCACAAACAAATGCTCCATCTTGGACCTATCCATACTATCCAATGCAGCATCTTGTGCCAGGGATATCGGTGATGACGATGACACAAGCTGAAAACAATAGTCAACAACAGGTAACTATATTGACTATTAAGGTGGTTGTTATGTACATCTTTACAGGTTGTCCGTCAGCTCCCAATTAATTATTTTGAAATGAAACATTTTTTGTCCATTTCTAATATTTGGGACTCAACTTTTGCTACTTCCGTTAGTATTATTTGTTGTAAGCACAAAGATTCTACAACACTCTTAATTGCTTTCAAAATTAAAACAAAATCGTTTAAAAGATTTTCGTAGTGGAAATCCCATGGCGCCATTATAGAACTATTTATCTACTAAATGGA
Source organism: Pogonognathellus flavescens (assembly GCA_019776165.1). NCBI lineage: Eukaryota > Metazoa > Arthropoda > Collembola > Entomobryomorpha > Tomoceridae > Pogonognathellus > Pogonognathellus flavescens. The sequence goes on from JABASD010001677.1 coordinate 23,870, forward strand.
CAGTTTTCGTGCATTCTAATGTGACGGAAAGATTTTTTGCCTAATAAATGGAAATATAAAGACCCGGGACTGTGTGTTAATAAAAATATTTAACTTGACAAAATTCGTTAAACTTCTATGGCAGATTTTTTAAGAAATGTCCCAGTATTTAATACTAAAAAATATTTGCTTTTCTTCACATTGGAAAGGAAAATATTAAGTGTTTATGGAGGCATCTGGTTGGGAAAGAGATAAAAAATTCTTATTGTAGCAACATAGAATACCGGCGTATATTTTTACCATATGCAATTCTCCGCTGAACTAAAAAAAAATTATTTTGGCTAATACAGAGCATTCCTGGAGGTGTTAAAGTTTCGCCCGTAATGAGCATGCAAAACCTGACCGACCAGAACCAGAATTGCCCGAATGCTGAAGGTACAATTTTATTTTTTCAATTAATACAAATAATTTAAGTGTTTGAAGGATTGAAAAATTCTTACCAGTGGCGTAACACCAAGCTCGGGGGACCATACGTAGCTTTAAATCGGGGCCCCTTTATTGGTTAACGTTTTAAAGTAACACAAAAAACCGTCTACTTTTTAATTGTACGTTTGTTGATGGCAATAGTTTGCGTACTTACCTCAAAATGCCAACCTGAGTACGCAGTGTTTTAATTTTACAGTTAATATACTATCATTACATTGTGGGTCGTACTAAATGTAATATCATAGAACTTTACCACAAGCTTGGTGAAATAATTTTTTTTAATTGTCAAAATGTTGTGAAAATGTCTCATATTTTCATAAAATACATTTGATTCCCAAAAATAAAATGTCTAAACTGATTTTGTATTTTGAGATGCGGTAGAATGAACTATAAACTTCGAACTATTTGATCCTAAAAATTATTTTGTCCAGTGATCCATAAAAGTAAAAAATGCCTATGAAATAGTTGACACTATTTGAAAACGTGTGCAAAAATAGTCTTAGGCAGAATGGAGTCGAAACATTTGTACCTACTAATACAAAAGATTACCATGTTCTGCATTGCATAGCATCAAATTGATTTTGTTACTAAAAGGTTTATATGAATGATGAAACAATATTTTTTTAAATCAGGTTTTTATCTTGAAATTCGAAGCACTTCTTATAAATGGTATTCTTATTGTTCGAATTTCAAGAATGATTTTTCAAAATATATGTAGATATTTTGCATTTTGAACGAACGCATTTTCAACAAGCTTGTCACCGAACTAAGTACAGTATTGCTTAATATGGACTCTAGTAGTACAAGAAAATCATAAAACCCTGGTTGTAAATGTAAATGGACCACATGCGACCAGCCTATTCTTATTTCATCGAGGTTTTATACTCATTTCGATTAATCTTTCTTTTTATACCGAATGCATTTTAAGTGTTTGGTTTATGTAACGAATCTTGTTGCCAAACATCATGTGTAGTACTTATGTAAGCGATCTATGCATTTTATACATGAATTGCTGCAATAGTGCAAGGGAATTGTATTACAATTTTCACAAATACTTTTGACTGGTACATTTTATTGATAATTCAAATCCCCAAGTTAGGGGGCCCTTACGCATTGAGTACCCCGGTTGTACGCCATTGACTCTTCCATGAAAAATGACAGATATCATTTTGGCCTTTTTGTTACAGGTTGTATGAGTATGAGTGCAAACAATGATACAAAAGAAGGCATGGAAGAGACGGGGAGACTAAAACCAAGAGCCTTTTTCAATTTAACACCGGTATCCGTGATCATCGCAATTATTCAAAATTTTCTTGCCCTCGAAGTTTATGAAGACGTAAAACTCTCCGGGATTGCAATTGAGAACGCGGAACGAAATATTTTCCTTATTTCTTCCAACATAAATGTGCTTTCCGCTTTCACAGACCATTTATTATTTCTCAGACGTCGATTGGAGTATTTGCCCGTCCAATTTGGAGCTCATTACCGGATTTTGTCACAATTAAGGGCGAAAATTTCAAGAATGGGTGCACTGCAATACGAAACCACAAGGGCAATAAGTACTACATTGATTTTTGACACTTTCACTGTAAAATTATTGTTTTTTTAATGATGCAAGTTTAATGAATTTAATTTTGTATTAATTGTCGATGATTTTTTTACAGATAATATAAAAGTAGACTTAAATAGTCGGCGGAAGGAAGCGTTGACGAATAAATCGCAGCTATTAACAAATGGTCTCATTAACATTATCCTGCTAATTATAAATGTGATACAAATATTTTCAGAAGATGAATCTCTTTCCTACCATGCCTTGTTGTTCCAAGCTGTAGTCACCGCAGTATTCGGTGGAATCCTCATTGCAAATGTTACATTCTTTTTCTTCTTGGGAGGGTTTCTGACCTCATTTGACGGAATTTTAGAATCAGTTGCCGAATTTGAATTACAGTTAGAATCTCTCACTGCACATTTCCACGACACACTTGACAGGGTGGATTTTGCGTTTGAAACCCCTCACTTTGCAAATCCGGGTTTCAATCAGGGTTTCGGTCCAAATGTAAAAAATGTCAGTTTCAGCAACTCAGGTGCTATAACCGGTGCGGTCAATTTGGGCGGTTTCGACGCGAGCGGTTTCAACTTTGGCGGTTTTAACTTAGGCAATTTATTTAGACCGGCGGCCGGGCGATTGGGTCTACCAGCAGATTCTTCTTTCAATGAACCTGCGGATTTTTCTCTAAATCAACCAGAGGTATTTTCAGGAAATGAACCGACGGATTTTTCTGGAAATGAACCTGCGGCCGCTCGATTGGGTTTACCGGCGGATTCTTCTGTCAATGAACCGAAGGGTTTTTCTCGAAATGAAGCAACGAGTTTTTCTCGAAATAAACCAACAGGTTTCTCCACGGATACAGAAATCAGTCATCAAGAGATTAATCCATTTCCAAAAACAACACAGCCGCCAAAATCGTTTAACCCACCGCTAACAACGATTGATCCTCCGGGAAGAACGAGCAATCTTGCTCCCAGCGTGCCTTCAAGCAGCACAATTATCAAGAAGGCCAATACGGAGAATGTGAACTTAAGCCATAAATTTCCACTTTTGAAAAGCATTAGGGATAAATTAAATTCTAAAATATACCTTTCAAAATGGCTGTAATAAAGTAGCGTAAGATACACAATTGTTGTACATCTAAATGACATTTGTTTAAATACGGTTTCTTTGTCAACTGTTAGCCAACTTTTGTAGAGTTGTATAATGAGTTATAAAGTGGGGCTCCATTTTGACAAATTTTTGAGGAATTAAGTTGATTCGTCTGGAGATAACGAATAACATGATACACTGACGGACAGACAAAACGTTTATATAAAGCTGTCGCTAATAAATATTGAATGTCACCAATTGACTCAATTTTTCAATGGGACCTCTCAAGTGACCCAGTGATCACGTATGAGCAGTTTGAACGGATTGCGTTCATCCGTTGGTGCTTTATAGAGGTCACGGACAGACGGACGGACGGATGTAGAGAAGAATGTTATAAAGTAGCTTACAGTACTTAATAAAGTTTTTAAACAATATAGAATCAAAATTTCATGCATATATTATACGAATTTATTTTATTGTACAACTACGCGAAGCTGGAACGGTTGAAAAAAGAGGAAGGGCCGAATGAAGTAACAAGACTGCCAACTCCCAGATAACTAGTCCGATGGTGAAACCGCTAGTAGTATTAAACAGAAATAAATTCTGAACATTAAAGAGTGTAATAATAATGTCAAAAATATTTCGATTCTTATTTGATGAACAACGACAAATGTAAAAAATTAATGAAAAGTTTTATATATTGAACGAGAACTGGATATCCTAAATAAACCAGATTATGCAAAATTCCAATAATTCTAAAGTGTCCCCCGATTTGATTTTTATTTACTAACATTAGATTGTTCTTCAAGGACCGACTTATTCTTCTCACCAGAAATAATAAAAACTAAACTTTTTAATGATGGGAATAATTCTTGAAATTTTATTTATGTGCTGACAATTAATGAAATATACAACAATTTTTTTCTTTTTTATGTTAATCAATTGCAACTTCTACTTATGTGAATGAATAATGCCTTTTTATGCGTGCAAAACAAAACAGTAACAACTGTTGATTGCTGGTGAGATGGGGGCAATATCTCAAATAGTAAATGATACGCAATATAATAATGCAGCTATGTGTAGGATAATTGTAAGTTTATCATTCATAATGGAGCATCATGAGAATTAGCAGGCTATATCCATCCTGTCTACGAACCATCCTGGCCTATAATAATTCTCGCACACATAATATAACTTCAGGCTAATTAATCTGCACAAGAGGTTAGGTTACGGTTTTCAATTAGGACGATAAATAACGGCATAATTTTATTAGATGCGACTTACAACAGAAATGAATTATTCGAAGCAATGACGTACCAAGAAATGGAAGTCATTAGCTGAACGTTCCCCCCAAACCAAATCTGGAAAAAGAATTACATTTAACCGAGTTTTAGCAGAATAAATAAGAATTTGGTTTAAAATTAAAAGTCCAGGAAGTTAAATTATTGATGGGTAATCAATGATATAAATTGAAATAGAATCATAGCAATATGAGGAATGCGTCTATTGAGATGAAAGGAAAGATTATTTAAGTATGTGAAAACCAACAGTAGCTCTGTCTACGCAAAAAAGGCTTTTAAGCTAACAATGTCTAGCTTTAATTTAAGTCCAACATTTTAATTGCATTAAGATCAGCAAAAAATTAAAATAAATGTTCCCCTAAGCACACAAGCAAATTTAAACTCAAACTATAACATAATCACGGCTTTAGCTAAATTATATGTATTATTTATTCTGATTACCTACAGCTCACCTAATTTATTCGATTTTCCATAACTATCAATCGGATATATAAAAACATTACGAATACAGAGCGCTATTTAATTTTTATTATTCTATCAATCAAATACAATCACATACAAACATAAACAAAAACGCAATTCTAAAAAGCAGTGCGGAGAAACAGTGATAGTGCCTAATAAAACGCTTTAAGATATAATACTAACGAGTATGTAGAGAGTAAAGCCGTTTTCTTATACTGTGCGTGTCAGTAGCAAACGTTTCGGGCCTACTGTTTTCATTTTGAGAGAAACAGTGCATTTTTCTCTACTTCACACTATTCTGTACTGCTTAATTATAACGGTGGTTTTATCATAGCACATCCTAACGTCCTCCCGCTTTATGATTATTTAATTAATATAAGTAACCATATGTAAGTTTGTTTCAGATTCATTTTCGTGCGACTTCTTTCTTGTTTCTCCTACAAGGATTTGCTTAATCTTATCTTTTTGACAGCATAAAACAAGTTCCATCGACATTTTTGGATGTAAAGTGTGGTTGTGAATTCATTGAACAACCACAACAGCTGCTGCCAACATTTGGCTAGCTCCAAAGCACCACCAGCTCTGCTTTAAGTGCTACACACAAAAAACCTGATATTGTGACTATTACATTGACTAGGAAGATCAACTAATTGCATATTATTATATTTGCGTGTACGTAAAGTATTCAAGATTCAATCAGTATTTAATAAATGCCTTTTACAACTTCTTGTAGGTCGAAGCATTGACTATACTATAAGACAATAATTCTCTCAAATACTTTTTACAGTTTTAGGGGCAAACCATTTCCGGAAGCTGTTCTTGTCCAAATGCTCAAACGTATGTGTCTAAAGGGTTTGTGTTTAACTTAAAACTTAATGATAATTATATAGCCAATTAACCACAGTTGTGTTTAGGGGGTCTTAAATTCTTTAACGTTCATTTGCTTTTTTTAACTATTGTTATTTTCTCTCACATCCACAAACCGCAGGTGACATTAACCATGATTTGCGTGATATTTTTCCACCGAGAGCTTAATGAACAGTTTTGATATTATCATATTGGAACATGTGTACCATGTGGATTTATTACCAACCAATTATTCTTCCAGAACTGTAAATGACAAACCAAATAAAAAAATTGATATATCAATATAATATTTGTAATAAATTCGCAAATAAATGCAAATTAACAGTTTCGCTAAAGCCAAATAAAAATTATATAAAAATTGTACCTAGTTTGCTATTTTATGCATGTGCTAATTCTTCTGTGCATTTACACCTCAGGGGTAGTCGTGAATCGAGATTAACGATATGATTGCTAGATTCTTCTAAGACAATTGTATATAGTAATGTATTGTTCACCTCTTATTGTTAGTACAACATGTGGTTAATTGTACCACACTTATAGTATGACTTTTCTGCCTCGCAGGTAGTGGCTTCAAGAACCTACAATGAATACAGAAGTTTGTTACGTCAGCGAAGTTCTAGGAATTATTCACATTTTGACGAAGACATAAAGCCTGTCTATCTAGTTCAACCTCTGCGATTCTGAAGATCGCACACAGTTTTTTTAATCACATTGTACTAAACCGTTAAAGGAACTATGAATAATACAATCATAAGTTAAGTATAATACTAGAATTGACTAGGTCAACGAAACGCTTTATCATTACGAGTTATAACAAACCATAAATCATAGAGTTACATAAATAAACAGAAAAATATTTTTATGATTATTAAGTTAAGTATCTTTTTTCTGTCACAATTTTTCACGATGGAGCTTTAATGTGTTGTAACAAAGATTTTATCGGCGCCACGGCAGCAGTAAGCTTAAAATATGATGTTCCTATATATACCTTCCGTGGAATTCTAATACAGAAACTAGTTTTTAAGCTTGCCGTTTACACGATAATCATTTGAAGCACAGACAACAGTTTTATCAGAGACATGTAACGCCTCAAACAGAATAAAATTTGCAATATTTTCTTAACACGTATGTCTGTAAAAAGATTATAGAATTATTAATGTACATGATAGGAAAATAGATACAACAGAACCATAATAATAGCGTGCTAGCATAATAAATGTGTATTCTGCTAACGGAAATTTTAGTCATAATGTTTTCATTACAGTTGTATATTTTCAGAATAGTAATTATACCATCATTACCATTAAGCCATCCCGTACACTTTCAAGCTGCTATAATGTTTCTAGAGATTATATTTCTATTCACAAAACAGCGCAATTTTACTGTGTGTGTATAATTAATACTTGATGATGTATATCACATTCAACCAACAATATTATAGAACGAATATGCAGTTCTCTTTTTTATTTGCTATAAAAATGTTAATGACTAGTATTACATTTTTTGCAAATTCTTCATTCAGCCGCAGAATAGCGGATGAATAAAATCCAAGGCACAACTTTGGAAATATTAATGAAGCATAAAAAAATATGTTAGGTACTTGCAATTACAATCGTCGCTGTTTGTAAATACACCCAGTTGATTGTCAATGTCTGGGTTTGTAACGAAACTTCTGTTACTTGTTATATTCCTATTAAACAAGCTGTACATGTAGTAGTTGGACAAGTACTCGCACAAGCAATATATAACATTATTAAACATTCAATTGTGTGGGAACAACTTAAGATAAGATAGCAAGTAGCCGTCAACTACCTATATGAACTATCTGAGTGTAAATGAAGAAACATGAACCATCGAACAAGCTTTATTATATGTAGTTGATACAAAATCCTATTAGCGTATTCCTATTCATACTGCTGTAGTAATGTACCATTACGTCATACATTGTTTTAGCTTACAATCTTCTATAGAGGGATATTTGCAAAAAAATAATTCGACATTAAAATTAATAAAATCACTAATAAATCTTGAAAAATCTAGTACCTCGCCTATAATAGTGATAATGTGTAACGTTCACGTTCACATGGCAATAATTCACTAACAATACGACTTATATACAAAGAATGCTTTTTATATTATTAATTGTATTCGATTAGCCTAATTTGATTACTCGTTGTTGCACTAGTTGAACACCTACCGCTTAATATTCTACTGAAGAATACGGCTTGAAACAAGAAAAAGTTATAGGTATTCAATCTTTTGTTACTGCTTTGTGTAACATTCAAGTTACAGTGCTAGTCGCCTACTAGGTTACAAGTTACAAGGACTATTATCTAACTATTTTCTGCCTGCAACAAAACTGCAACATAATTTTTATTGGGATATTTAAAATTGAGTCTAAGACATGGAAGGAAAATTGCGTTGGGCTATTTTAAATATCCCACACCCATTGTTTTTCTGGGTTTTTTCGGGCAATGCAGGTTTTGGGTAGTGGGTTTTACACAGCCCGAAAAATCCAGTACTTGGAAATATTTCTTAATATTTTCCACGACATTTTGTAATTTCTTCTTTCATTAACAGTCTATACAGTTTATTAGTGAATATTAGATATGTTGTACACATTTAATTTTTATGACAAAAGCAAATAAATGTTGTACCAATTTGAGTAAATGAATGACCTTATTTCCATTCCAGCACTGTTGGAAAACTCAAATACTACTTCGGTGGGTATTTTAACTTTTCGACCACCCAAAGCCCGTTTAAATAGGGTTTTAATCTTTCGATGACCCAAAACCCACTTGGGTGGATTTTTAATCTTTCGACTACCCAAAACCCACTTGGGTGGATCTTTAATCTTTTGACTACCCAAAACCCACTTGGGTAGATTTTTGAATTGTTCCACTACCCAAAACCCACTTGGGTGGATGTTTTAATTTTTCGACTACTAAAAATCCACCTGGGTGGGTTTTTAATATTTCGACTATCCAAAACCCACTTGGGTGGATTTGTAATTTTTCGACTACCCAAAACCCACTTGGGTGGATTTTTTTATTGTTCCATCACCCAAAACCCACTTGGATCGGTTTTTAACATTTCGATCACTCATAACAGAATGGGTGTTTTATTTATTTTTCAATCACCCAAAACCCAAGTCACCCATACACGGTTGTGGGTGTTTGGATCCCTGGTCTAACAATAAGAAGTTGTGACCAAGTAAAACAAGTCAGGTTTGTGAGTTAGCTTTCTTTAGATAGGCTTTGCAAATTGTAACAAGTTACACAGTTCACGACTTACATCATGTTTCTTCAAACAGCATTTTTGACATTTGCTTTACGTAATAGAAAGAGTAGTGACTGTGGCTAAGATTAAGCACGCTGTACACGATTACAAAGTACATTACACTAACAATGAAAACCGGTCCTGAATAACTCAGAATGACCTGCATCTTTCGTGATACTGGTAGAACAGTCTTCGTGTTCATCTCACTGACGAAACATGATTTACGTTGTCTCTTTCATTTTGTTCATCAATTGACTTAATTTTACTGTTGTGCAAATCGTAATTGAAAAACAGAAATTTGATAATTCAGTTCCTCTTTCACCAGCTCGTTTAAGAATGCAAATGTTTAACTACGTTTCCTTTATTTTCTACTTTATCATTTCTACCTGCTATAAACAGTGAAGTTTATTTTTCTGTTGATCATGGAAGAAATATAATAAAATGTTTTTTCCCAATTGCATTTCGGTGACAAAAACTGAAGGAGAAATAAATAACCCAAGTGACTTCATACTTTCTATTCGGTGACTTACGCTCTAAATTAATTGTGGTTTGAACGAAACATTTATTTTCTTCGATGATTTTGAAACAGTAAGTTTTTTTACCAAAACAAATTTTGACGCCGCTGCGTGTATGAAGTGTGTGCGCTCCGAAAACACACATCGCACTAATGCTATATTGACGTTCCTGTTCAAGTAGTGAGTGAATGTAATGTATAAGGTTCCTTACCAAATTGAAATTCGACGGGTTAGTAAAGAGGAACACTGATTGGGATAGGAAAGCGAAAGGGGATCACTCTGCTGGTTAGTGGAGTATTTTTTTTCAATTTCCATTTTTATACAAGCCCAGGGCCTTACTAAATTTAATTTATATCCTAGAATGCAATACAAAGTAAATTGAAAATTCAGACAATTATTTTCTAAAATAGGTATAATGAAATAAGTAGTTTAAGGTAAAAAATTATGCTGAAGGAAATAATTAGCAAAAAATGTAATGGAACGGTTATTCGTAAAAAATCACACTAATTTTTGTTCTTGGGCTTGATAAGAAGATTGTTTTGCCATAAATTTCCCTTCATGCTGGATATCGAGGTTTTTCATAAACGGCAATCAAAGGGCAGAAGGGCGAACCCAGGATTTCTATTTGGTGTGGGCCACACAAAAAGTTTAATGCAACAGGAAGTGCATATTCACGCGTAGAGGGAAAAATTACAGTAATTTTAGGTTAAAATATGCCAAAAATACACTAAATTCGAGCGTAGCACGAAAATTTTGGCAATTTTTTGCTAGTTTTTACACATTTTTAGCATTTTTCCCGGAATTTGGGGGTGGGAGAGGCACGCGCCCTATGTGTCCCCCCTCTCGGTACGTCCTTCGCCAGACATTACTTCTCCCTGATTGAGGCACAAGCTGTACTGAAATATGGGTTTTAAGTTACTATCCATCAAGGGCGTACCGAGAAGGGGGCACAGGAGACGCGCTCCCTCCAAATTCCGGATAAAGGCGATATTTGCGGACGAAGGCCGCATTTACGGTGGTGCCCCCATTAAATGTCATTTAATTAGGTCGTGCCCTCCAAATTGACATCCCGGGTACGTCCATGCGTGGACCTTTTTCGTAGAAGAAAATAATCATTGCTTTTAAATATATCAGCATTATTTGCTTGCTTGTAAAAAGCTGTTTATGAGAACTTCAATAGGTTCTGCCCTCTCAGTTCACATATCAGAAATTTAAATTTTCGAAATACAAATAATTCATTGTTAATTAATATTTTCACAGATGTTACGGTTCTTCAAATTGTTCACACTCATACATTTCGTATTTGGGGTCGCTATGTCACAAATGCAGCAGGTGACATTATCAGAACAAGATCTCTTACAAAGACAACTGTACTTTCATCCATATCGAGATTCACTGCAGCAAATGTCTCACCTTGTACAATTTAAAAAGATACTAGACCAGTTGAAACAGTTGGCACTCAGCGAACTTATGCTAGCACTTCTACATAATAAATGGGAGCATCCCACCGAGGCACAACCTTTCCAATATAAGCAAAAAGAACAAGAAACATCGAGGCAAATTACAGAAACTGGCCACCACCAGGATGAGCAAATAGAACAGCGTTACATTCCACACGAACAGAACGATAAATCCGTCGAGAAACGGCATCAACCCACTAATAGCAACGGATTTGATCAAAGTGGCAATTTAAAAATGAATAAAGTCATAAGAAAGAAGAAATTTTTACAAGAGAAACTTCGACAATTTTTACAAGGTGGGGATATGCAGCAGCTGCCGACACAAAACCTTGAAGAGCACCTTAAGCAGCACAAAATTATTGCAAAAATACGCGAATTACTTCATGGAAAAAACCAAACGGAGCAGCCACAACCTACTCCGCCAATGATAGAAATTGAGAATCTGGTAACACAGCAAAACGGGATACAGCCATTAATGGAAAATGAAAGTTTGTCTCAAATTAACCCTTTGGAACTCGAAAATCATCAAGCAAAGGAAAACTCGTTCAATCAACCTCAGGAACAGAATATTAAATATTACCATTTTGCGGAACCTCATAGTCAGCAACCACGGGACAAATTATTTATGGGCATGCAAAATTCAAACCTGATGGGGAACGCATATCAACAACGAAACGGTGAAAAAATTGCACAAACAACGGGAAACGACGTTGCGATGCAGAAACCGGAATTTGGGGAGTTGCATTACGTGGTGCAGCAGTTGCAGAAAAACTTACAAAATAAAAATGCGTGGCAGACTCAAATGTCCCAAAGTGAACTTCAGGCAAAGTTGTTACGGGAAGAAATGGAAAAACAAATGGCTCTAGGGTATGTTCAAGCAGATATAGAAAAAAAACTTCGGGGGTCGCAACAGCATGAAGGACAAAGTCAATCTAACCAGGGTGAACCGGTCTACCCGGAAACAATGATGACACCAAATCCAAGTCAGATGATCCCGGAAGTAAATTTTAATGTTATGGACATTACGAAAAGTAAAGATGCGGCACAAGATGCTTTAATGCAATCATCGACACCATTGCAAATGCCAATGGCAAATTTTTGGGGCAATATGAACACCTTTCATCCACCCACAAATATGATGATGCAAATAGCAGATAATATGCAGCAACAGGTAATAAGATTAATGTAGTGCAATATAAAAAAATCAGGAAACGAAAGTTCCATGGGTTTCTAAAAAAATCCACTCACTGTTTGTTTTAAACCCACACAAATGCACTGTTTTTTATAAAAAGGCACCCACACTCATTGTTTTTTCAAGTTTTTCCAGTAATGGCTTTTTGGCTTAAGTAGCGCTTAAGCTACTTTATAACAATGGTGTATACGTC
>JABASD010001678.1:0-36214 GCA_019776165.1 Pogonognathellus flavescens
AAATATAATCAAAATATCTCAAAGCGTTCTCAAGTTATCGTGGTGAAGGACAGACGGACAGATCTGGTCTTCACATAAAGTAACTTCGTTACTTAATAATACTTATATGTCAATGTCTGCATAAAGGGCATATATATATCAATATATGCATAGAAGTACATAACAAAAGTCAACACTACCAAAAGGTTCCTTTTATTGCTTTCTGGTGTTAATATGAAGATTGCGTCGTATAGTGTAAGCTGCTCACACTGTAGTACAATGCTAGTTGGGGAGATTCATTTTTCAGACGGTTACAGCAATCATGCCAGCTTCTTCACAGATTACATGGAAAAAATTCTGTCGCTTAAACGGACTGGATTTAGAATATCAATGTAAAAATGGTTGCATACTTATTATATCCACATTGACTTATTGTTAGTTGAAGTATTAATTCTCACTATTTCTTGCATAGATGTAATTAGCAGCTTCTGGCCCAGTATATGTGTAATTTTGCTAAAGAGTACAAGGTAAGTATTAAGTATGTGGATAATATTTGCTTTTTTACACACAGTAATTTTTAATTGTTGTATAGATCTGTAATCTGTATGTGCGTACAAAATAAATGCATAATATCGTAATCGTAAGTATCTGTACTTTGATAATATTCATATTGCAAGTCTGAGCTATTCTGTTTCTCTTTATTCGTCAAATAATGACAAAAGATATAATATTTTGGTTCTGTTCTTGGCATCATGGCATCTCGTGGGGCCATTTATACTTTCTCGGATTTTATAAAATTTCCTATTTTCAGCAACTTCAGATAGCTAATTTCTGTTGGCACTTCGCTATCGTTTTTGTGTAATAATTTTCTTGTATCGGTTGGAAATTAAAAAGGGAAAAATCCCAATATGAAATTCTGACTATTTTGATCATAAACAAGTTTTTTGATTAGTTGTTTGTATTTGTTTAAGTTTATACCATGTATGAAAATGTATTTATTTATCCTATAGGGCTGAAAATTGTGAATAACATCGGTACATGCATTGATTGCATTGTATACACAGAAACAAAATGCAATGCCAGTTTCTATTACGTTAGAGTCAAATTGGAAGAACGTGCCATATTCTAATTAAAGGGGATTTGTGTATTTGTCCAATATGCATGTTTGTGATTTGGATTACGTTGTTTTGGATTTGTCGTGGGGGTGTAAATGCAACGAAAGTGTTATGCACTTTCAATGTCATTTTATTAGAAGTGTTTCTGAAAGTCAATATCAATACTTTTAGAGTATTATTACCGCTTGTTATACATTTTATGTATTTGCACAAACATGCATACGTATAGGAAATGCGTGTGTAGTTTTACGTAGCAATTGTGCGCTTCTTTGTTATGGTGTAAATTACGTCTGCGACATTTTGATGAGAGCAGACTTTTAACTACTTAACAATTCGTAAATACGGAAATGATTTTTGTTTTCACAGAAAGTGTTGTTAAATTATTTAATGTCTTCTATTAGTGCTTGTATGTGTAGTAATAATTTATACAAATTAAACTGAAATACTTTAGTTAGAGTGATTTTCATCGTACTTAGTTAGTTATGTGACATGAAAGTTTCTTATTCATGTGCCATAATTTCTCTCTCAATATGAAGGAAACAAATAAATATATGCTTACATATATAAATTTAATGCAGTTTTGAATGCATAAAGCTGAAAATAATGGAAATCTCTGTAGTGGATGATGCGAACTCTGGAAATGATATTAAACAGTAACATTAAACTATGAATATGCATTAGTAAATATTATCCCTAGACTCTCCCCACCCATCTGTTTGTGATGATACAGATATATGATAGTACAAGGGTGCGTTCTGTGTTTCATACTTCCTAATGACAATAGTAGTATGACTCTGGAAAGATTTTAACTGGAAATAATGAGCGTGAATAAATAATTTAGTGTAAGACAAGTACGCAGAGAAAGAGGAAATGGTGCAAGAAATATATGCGTGTCATAAATAAACGCAGCGTGTGAGTTTCAAGATGAGTTGGCCAGATCAGCAGTTGAGAATTGGAGACGACTGTGAGAGATGAGTGTTGGTGAATCCTCGTAGTGTGATAGCAAAGGAAGCCAAAGGAAAGGAACTCGAGGGTTGAATTCATCGAACACGGAACAAAATCATCAACAAAGATATTACTCTGATATCAACATAACTTAGAGATCGTGTGCATGGTGTAAAGTACAAAGTACAAAGTGTACTGTGTACTACATCATTCAGCATCCCTCTTCGTCTTTTGTGTAGTCGTCTTGTATATATCATCCTGTGTAGCAGAACAAAAACGATTTGCAATTTATATCATTACTTCAGTACACAACAACCAAAGTATCATATAAAAGAATGCTCCGCGTATTTACTATAACATTTCCAAAACCAGAGAGCTACATTAGCAATCCCCACATCTTTATATCATCCAGACAATTTCCTCGTGCAAGATGACGACTAAAGTACGTATTGAGTAGGCACTACTTGAAGATGTAAGAGGCAAGACGATGTATCAGTAATTTTCTCCCTAGAGTTGTGCAGTTAAGATGGAAATATATTTCCTACTGGGGGCAAATAGGAAATACCTCTGTGATAAACAATGATACTGTTTCTCATTTGTTCTCTGCAAAACTATCGGTCTTGATTGGTCTTTAGGAGCCTCGCACAAGGCACAAGTTGTTTGTAAAAGTTTTCGAGTAGCCTAAACAACAAACGCAACTTTACTACCAAGAGGAGAGAAAGACACCATTCTGTCCAAATGATGCGTAGAGAATGCAGTGTTAAACAGTTCCCTTATTTTCAAAGTCGTTTTACTGTATATACGGAGGTATTTGTGCTCTGCACTTACATAACGACCACATATACACCTCATATTTTGTATGCTGAAGCAAATGTTCTGTTGCTACAGGCTATCCGAGCAATTTTTTGCGCCACAGCCGACACCACAAGTACAACCACCCTATGAAGCTAAACAGGGTGGATTTTGGAAGCGTATACGAGAGTTGATACCCCAACTATATTAGTTACATGGCTTACATGAGCAAATAAGACTCACATACAGAATAGTTTGCAATGCACTGCGGTCTGCACCTCGCAAATGCCTTGTTTTCTATCCCTGAAGAGCCACATCACCCTGGAGTGCTGTTAGTGCAGAATTGAGTTGTGCTGAACCGACTGAATGTACAGTCTCTTTCAATTTCACTATACGACCTTTGCCTTTCAAGCTGAAAATAGTTTCTTGTAAATTCACTTTCGCATAATATATTAAAGTAGAAGCAATTACGCCGGAGTGACGAGGTTGCAAATTATATTTAGCAATAATTGCTTTGAGTTATGCATGTAAAGTACCTATGTATATTTAGATATATCTTTAACGGGCATATTTTGTAATGAAAACTCTTATAAGAAATTATAACCGCAGAAGCATGCATTTTTACGAAAGAACTAAGTACTCTACGCGTATTCGATTATTAAATAACAAAATTATAATCATGAATCCACGAAAACACTTTGCAGCATACTGTGGAAGATGTATTTTTGCGATGGCTTCATAAAAATTCATAACCTTAATTCCTTTTACCACCTGTCGGAACGTTTCTAAGTAAATAATTGCTTAGTGGTTTTATGTACGATCTTAAATACATTACTTAGGTATTTCGTTATGTTGTAAGTAGGTTTTGGTAGAAACTTTTCTCGATTTTTGTCATCTTCGGTACATTACTTGTTAAAAGTTGAACAAACTTAGTGACAAAAGCAATAAAATAACACAAGGATAAAGCAAGAATAACAATGGTCCAAGTAGACGTACTAATAGTTAGATAACTATTTATGTCAAAGTAAATTTATTCCTTTCTTCCAAGCAGACAAATACCTAGTCCAAAGTTCAATATGCATAAAACTTCTATTAGTAGGTAGCTTTCATCATACTTAAATCCGACCTGGTAAACCAATTCAAAGATTGTTTTTCATTCTGATGCAAAACTTTGATTCATAACTTTGCATCATTTGTATAAATAATTTTCTAGCTAGACTCACTCGGTTGAAATAAGGTAGCATTATAACATCTCCTTCCTAACAATTCCTTTTCTTTTGTAAACCTTTGTGTTACATGACAAGACTCATTCAGGAACCTACTTTCTTACTTTTTTACTTCGCAATGTTTTCAGAATTATAGCGTAATGGAAAGTTCCATTAGGATTAATACATATTTATGTTTGAAAGATGTAATTTTCTTGAATGAATCACTTGAGTAGTATATAGGTAGTAGCTTGTCTAAAAGAGTGTATACCTCTTCACTTTCCTTGTACCTGAAGTTTGTAGAATTTTTTGCAGAAAACAAACTCAGATTGTATTAGGAATAGAAATAGACTCCTGGTAATGACACCGAGTAGCCTGAACTTATATTGCAAAAGTTGAGAGTCCTCTTGAATGCATTGTACACCAGGAGTGTTACAAGGAGCATAATTTTTCCTATATACGTATAAAGCATAGGCGGGCAGACACACCATGACAGCAATAATAATACGAGCCAGACTATTCCTCTCGCAAGAAGAGTCAGCAAGTCAGCAGTGGTAGAGTGAAGCCAGTAAAAGGAGAAAAAGGCAACCGAATAACGTAATGCATGCGTCTACTCGTGTTATATTCCGTAAGGTCTGTCTATCCATACGATGTTTGCCTGCAGCTCCTTCGCCCGTCACTTGGCCTGTGTATACCACTGCTGCTGCTGCTGTGGAGTTGGTTGTATATTCAAGTCATAGTCAACTGGATTGGAGTTCCTGCGGCCGTAAACTAGTTCGTACTCCGTGTACCTTGAGCTGAGTTCAGTATCTCGCTGGCAACACTAACGGCAACTTCTAGTTCGTCATTGTCGTCGTCAATTCCTCATCATACCATCCAAAACAATTTTCCCGATTCTTACCTTCCTCTAAACTGCATTTGAATCCTTACACCTGATTATATGCAAATTACTCATTTATTTTTTGTCACAACCTAATAAAATCTAATTACTTGCTTGTCATGTCAAATCTCAAGTTTACATAGACCTCAACAATCCTAAGTAGTTGACTACGAACACAGTAGGTATCTACTACCACTGTGAATTAGCATTGGACAGAAGTAGTAGTTGTATTTCACACTTGATATAGTATTCCCTCATAAAATCCCATCCTTCCCCACACACTTAGGAAAAAGAGTTGAGAGTTTGCCTTGCCGTACGTTGCAGGATCAGTGCAACTGAAACGACAATAATATATACACAGCATCATCCCACCAACACTCCTGCAGAATCAAGCCTAAGAATATTGTAAGGTGTAATATCAACTGAACTGTCAACTTTTTTGCATTTGCCTTGCATCGCGAATTGCAATTGTCTCACCTCACCTAAATAATCAGAAGCATTGTATTCAGCACTGTGCTGCTTTATGGGCTGTTGACGTTTCCTTAAGTTTTTCCCGGCAGAACTATTCTACTGAATAATAGTTTGGAAGACAACCCCAATTGAAATCAGAAGGAAAGCACGCCAATTCTCTCAGTACGTGTGTTAAGGTCTAAAAAGTTAAACTAACAGTTTACTGCGGTTTCCGTCCGCATGAACAATTAGGATTCGTCTTTCCATTCACTCAAGTCAAATCTAACTTGGAAAAAGTAGAGTGAATTAAAATTCAAGACTATTTAGTAAAAGTTGCTTGTGGCTCGGAGAAACATATAATAAAACCTGCAATTGTGTGGCTTCAGTTTGCATTGTCAGCTTTTTTGTGGTGAAGTTACATGCAGAATCGCATTTGGTTTGGTTAAGACCAGCCTGCGGAATCGAATTAAGTTATCACCTTCTGTGTATAAAAATTCTTGGTAAACCCACGAAACTCTATAAAACTCCATTCAACCTCGCACTGCTATATCGTACGCAGGAGATAATTCGATTTGCTCCTTATTGCATTACCTCAGATAGTAATACATTACTACAAAAAGGAATTCAGTTCTAATGTGTGTACTTTAACAATAACCAGCCTGAAAAGAAAATTTGATCCAAGTTTGACACTGACAGTTCTAGACTGAATTTTTTCCATCCACAAGTCAAAACTGTGAGTAAACGTAAAAGGACCAAGGTAAATCTGACATAGAAACCAGTGCCATTAGGCTTAATTTATACGTTTACCTAACCAAAGGGAAGGCGAAAGGAAGGGCTGCCTTCAACATCTCAAACTCGGACCGGTTTCCAGTTTCCTATTTAACTCGACACTCTACTCCTGTCACAAAGGAAGCTACATTGCAGCCACACCACCATCACCACAGAATCCTATAGACGCAATGTAAGATACAATATCACATTTCTAATAATAAGAGTAGGAGTCAATGTATAGGATAGTTATAATACATCGTATCACCAAGAACTTTAACCCACACCTTTAATTATTTTACCATTCTAACCAAACCACAAACAATTTACTTTTATTTCAATGTGGGTTTTATTCTGTATAAACAAATTCGATCAATTTTCTCATTGCTATAATGCTGCATCACAATAATAATAGGATACTAACCCAATCATCATGATCTAACAGTGGGAAAGGAGTGAGTGGAGAATTCAAGGTTAGAAACTATTCGTAAAGAATATACTAGAGCTAGAAGGTAACTACTAAATTCTTATTGCATCGTGCTAAGACATGTATATGGACAAAGTATGCAAGAAAACTGGAGCGTTTCATTTCATTGCTGCCTTTGGGAACCTTTTCTATTGATTTATCTATGACAGTTGCTTTCAGCATTCAGTAAGAGAGAAAATATACAATTCTGTCTACATGTGTAAGGACGCAAGAGAAACTACAGTGTTATCCATCGTACAATGTAGTTTTTGTTGTAGATTTTCATTATTCAGTGCTGTATTAGTGCTGGTGTGAGTACCTTGCTCGTCTCACAGTGTAAGTGATAGCCGAATGCGACATTACTTAATAGGAAACAAGGAAATGTAATACTCTGTGTAAGATGAGAACTTCAACTAAGAACGTCCATTAGAAAAATGGACAAACAATAATACGACGACAATCTAAACGCTCGGCCATAAAGTATTGGACATGACTGCAGACTGCAAAACAATGTGACACGAGTCAATATTATAATATTGGAGCATATTATGTATATGTACATATACTACATACGATTTGCCGGTTCGTATAAGTTTCAATTCAATTTCTCTCTCGCTATTATCTTATGTACGTGCTACGTGGGTTTTCAGTAATATTATACACGACTGTATTGTCGGTTTTCTCTTTGAAGGACAAACTCATCGCTAGTATGTAGTGCAAGTAGCAGTAAGAGTATATAGAGGCTATAGAAAACACTATTATCTTTTTCGTGTAATAAAAAATTTGCAATGCCAGTCCTAATACTGGTAATAGTGCAAAACAAATCGAATAGAAGCAATCCATAGGAAAAAGGCAGAAAACAATGAAGTTCTTTTGAAGATGTTTCGTACATGTAGTGCTTGTGGTGTATTTAGTAAATATGTATATGTAATAGAAGGCTGCAGTGGTCTGTAAATAATGTAATGTACTGCTGTGTGTATGTACTCCTTCCAGGAAGAGTAAATGTAAGCTGTATACTAAATTAACGTGAAGGAGAATAAAAGTCTCATGGTTTAAGAAAGAAAGGATTATTCACGTTGTTGATGCAGCGCAAAAGTGAACTACCTACGTACACAATACGGTAGAAGAGTGTAGACTGCGACTGCACTGTGTACACTGTCGTAGTTCTGTATAGTATTAGAGGTTCGTTGTTCATGATAAATATTTGCTGAAAGCTCTATTTGATTTGCTTATTGTATTGACAGAGAGAAGCTGGACGCGTACACACGACGAAGACCACCACAAGCATAAACTCGAATCCAAGCGACTCAAGTTAATTAAATAGTTATACTACTACAATCTAACGGAACGGACTACATTCTTCGTTTCGGGAGTTGTGGGCGAAAGAAAAATTTCAGTGTTTCGTAGGACTCTGAAGAAAGCAGAAGGAATAATAAAAAAGTTCATTGTAAGATTGCTTAAGGAACCTGGGCAGGGCAAAGCTGAGTTGGCCACATTTCAATAGTGAAACTGTCTGTACGTTAAAGTCAGCTGCGTGTGTAACTCTACTTGAATCTGCTTTATGTGTCGCCGTGTGTGACTTGGCCACATCCAAATTCACTTTACGAAACGACTACTACAGAAAAACTATCTTTTTGTCTGCAAATAAAAATCGAAGAAATTCTATACGGACACGCTGCAACAAACCGATCGGATAGGTACTTTCGGTATAAAGTTCCACACTTGCATTAACTATAACACTACTCAATACCCTTCTCTCCCACCATTCCTAGTGTTAATCGAACTTTGTGAA
Source organism: Pogonognathellus flavescens (assembly GCA_019776165.1). Taxonomy (NCBI): domain Eukaryota; kingdom Metazoa; phylum Arthropoda; class Collembola; order Entomobryomorpha; family Tomoceridae; genus Pogonognathellus; species Pogonognathellus flavescens. Next base: position 8,393 of record JABASD010001678.1, read on the forward strand.
AGTTAACTAAGGCTGAACCCCAGACAGGAGTAAGACAGGCAAAAAGGACTACCGAATAAAAGTTCAAGTTGTTGACAAAATGTGGTGGAGTAAATCGATATTCGTTCTGTTACTCACGTATTTGTCGCTGGTTCCTCTTGCGGCCAATGCTCAGCAGTCTTTGACGGATTTACTCAAAAGGCATTCGGAGCTATCTGAGGTGAGTCATCAGTTTTTTCTTTTGGAAATTCTAGTTTCTTATTTTCAGTTTAAACCAATGACCGTATGAATTCGCAAGGGTAGCTCACTAGGTACATATTATGATCTTATGATCTTTAGCCAAGAAATCTACCCATGCAATTTACTGGAAATCGGACAGTACATTATTTTTACACTGTATCACTTTCCATAAGTTATACTATTAGTACTACAGTAGATACAAGATGCTTTCTCTATGTACATGCACTGATATTAGCACATTACCTATGTCTCTACTGTAAGTTTACACCCAGACCATAATCCTGCCATTTGTCTCTATAAGGAATTTCCACAAAAATTCCATAAAGTATACCGGTCTAGGCATTATAACGTACATAAAATCGATTCATACCGTGAGGCTAAGCTTATTGCTAGTTCATCCTTTGCAGAATTCATGCTGGAGTACGAATTTGTCCCCATTGTTCATGTTCACTAACATCGTATGATATAAACTCTAAAAATCTTTCAGATATATAATTCTCAGTCATTACGAATACTGTTATTTTTTAGATTTCCTCGTCCTGTTGGTTTGGCTTTGGCTTGTTACTCCCATTTACAAATTTGCTGTATAAGTATTTGCATTACAACAGTTGTGTAATAACAGGTATAAATGTGTGTTTACATATACTTATGTCCAAATGAACAGTAACGTAATTTATGAGTAAGTCCTACCTTGTTAGATTTTGCCATAATCAAATCATACTTACTACAAGCTGTTATACAGTAATCATTGTTGGCAAAGAAAATTCAGGAGGTTACATTATTTCCCCGTTAGTTCTTCACGCGTTATTTAAATATGATAATAAGCAAAGCAGGAGAGATGCTCTCATTTGTTTATATCATTTACCGCTTATCATCTTCGTTATTATCAAAGGAACACATCACATCCTCCTGTCAACTTGAGTTCCTTCGAACAAGTAAGACGTAACACTTACACATGAGAAGAGTAGGAGGAGGAGATGAATTCCTATAGCAGGAACATCAACAACATAAATCTTCGCAACCATTAAAATTTCTCTTCTCCTTACCGTTCAATCCTAAGATTAGCAAAAAGTGTACAGATTACATCTGCAATCTTGTCTTGTCTATAAATCTTTACAGGATATTTTTGTAGAATCATTATTATCTTGCGTGTTGATCACATTAGTCTTCGTTATTTAGAATAGAATAAAAATCATTTTCTACTTTAATGCATCTTTCTTGAAAGCTTCAATTCTCCAAACCTCCTCGTTAATTTTTCAACAGAGTTATTACATGCAAGTTGTCTGATACCTACTAATATAAAAATGTGAGTAGAAGAACCAACTTAAGTAATTTTGCAGAAAATGGGACGTAATTATATAGTCATTTGAAAAAACCTTAATGTAAGTGTTAGCAAACAGAGAAACGATGTGGCTCATTTTGATTTCATAATAGTTACTGAGAATTTTCTGCTAATAAATCCAAATCGTTAAAAGTTGCTGGTAAATAAAAGTTCTCTTTAGATTCTTTCCCAACACAAGTGTGATTTACATTAAAGCAAAGTCAAGTGGCCGACAAAAGACAACTGTACGATCATTATTGCACAACGACTATACATTTATAACTAAACTAAATTAATCAATGGAACCGTTAGTTTTCCATGCACGTTTTTTTCTTTCAGCTTCCCCAATTGCATCAAAAGAGATTGTGTAGTAGTGGAATACATAATAAAAACTCCAACACTCTTTTTGCAGCTTAGACAGTTACAATAAAAAGTACTACCGAAAACCAACGTTTATTCTGCTTCTGTATTAGTGATGCGAAGATGTAGTAGTTAGTAGGTAGCGTGTTACGTTAAGATGAAGTGCTCTATGTGTGCATGAACTAAATGTCACGAAGGAGATCGTAAAGTAACAAAAAATTAAGTAGTTTTCCTTGCAAAAGTCACTGCGTTTTATGTTTATGTCATGTCACAGTCAAGTCGACTTACAATCAGTTCGCATTCAAGTCCATGAATATATCATTGCCTATAAAGTCGACCTATCGGAAAGTCTACTTACGGGAGAAAGTAGTAAAAATAACTTACACCAAAGATACCTCATGGCACTCTTTATACGTGCCACCACTGTTGTTGTGTGAGTGTCAATTTCAGAAACTGCATTGCGAAGGATATCTTTTTACTTTATAGGAATGCACCTCCTGTTTGTTCGTACAACGTGTTTTCTGAAATACCTTTACTTTCCTATTGATGTAATAGAAGATACCAGACTTTCAATACATTGGGAATAAAACGTAAACTTAGAGTCGTCAACACAATGTTTAAACAAACATTGAGAAAATATGCAAAGTAGATTTCTATTTCTAGTTAAGCCAGCGGAAATACAATTATATGTAGGTACCTTCTCGAATATCTGTAGTAGCAGAAGTAAACAATAAATGTTTACCCACCAATGCGATAAAAAATATTTGAAGTAGGGGAATATCGACCAACTACTACACGTTCGAGAACCTTGAATTATAGGTATGTTGCCAAATATAGAACAAAAAGTAAATACTGAACTTATAATAAAATAATGGATCTAGTAGTATGCAACAACAGAAAGGCAAAGAATATAAAAGTAGAATGAACTGCGTGTTTGTAAAGGAATTGAAAAAAATAAAGACAAAAACTTGAGCACACACTCAGGGAAAGGTGGAGTGATGAGACGCAACGTGTGTTACTCGAATAAATTAGTAGCTTTATTACTGCACTACTCTACTCAAATAAGATATTCTGAAGAAGAACGAGACGGACGGTTAATGGCTATAGATATCTTCACATTAAAGTGCTCACAATGTTATGGACTTCGATTACTTAACAAGTGCTACTATAAGTATATTAATTTTACCTGCCTTTTATTATAACTAAACTCATGTTAGTGAATTCCAGGTACATTGTTTTCTACTCTAATAAATTCAGCAATGATAAGATAGCATTGGACAGTTGCTCAATTCTTTAGACATGCAATTGGCTGCGATAAGCCACGAAGGTTTATTACAGTATAATCAATGTGGTGCATATGCATAGGATTAAGTAAATTATAAATCAACCAAGTCGTGTGTGTGCGCATTTTTATTGTTTAATCAACTTTCGACGTTTAAAATCCATCACCGAAATGAAATGGATTTTGTTCATATTTCCGAATTTCCAACTACTCTACTATGATTTTACAGTACACTTCACAAGAATTAGTTCAGATGATCTGTGTGAATAAGCATTAATATATTTTTAAACACAGAATACTTATTGGAAGGAACTCTGACTAAAAATTTGCAAATGATTAATTGGATGACAATAAATGAGACTGTATGGGTAAAGATAAAGAAGTGTAGCTAATTGAGATAATGTGAAGATGGTTTTGATATTTGATGTCAGTAAGTAAAGTATTGGTTGTTAAAGCAAACCGGGACAATTTTAGGCTGGGAAGATGTTTTCCGGCATTTCCTTTGTGTCAGCATGTCAGAAGGTGTTCATTTGTGAGAACACACAAGTGGAGTTCTTTTGTAGAGATTCGTACGCTGGTCGTGTTGGCTCCAGCTCATTCGTATACATCACATCGAAGACTAACTAAAGACACGACTGAAGAAAACAGTTCTTGAGAACTAGTCGTCGCACTCTGAGAGCGAGCACAGCGGTTGAATGCTGGAAGACACACACAACTGACAACAACTCTTCCTCACTTCACATTAACTTGAATGCAGGGCTCTCGGGACGCTCTCAAGACTTAAACAAGCTTTACGTACATCAACTCTATTCAGCTGGAAGCCCATTGAGGTCTTCCCAAATAGTAGCTTATTATTACACACAAAGGAAGCTTCTTGAGTCTGACTCTTATCTCCAGTCTCTCTCTCTCTCGATCCCTGGACTTCCACACAATTTATTGTGTTCACTCACTTGCAGTCACACAGCTTTTGTTCAACTTTGCTCAACTTGAAATTCTACAGTGGGAAAAAACTTTCCGTTTTCATTTATTATCTGTAAATGTGAAAATAAATTATGTCCTATGAAAATATGCTGCCTTATCTGCATAACACATTCAGATATAACTCACGTCTAGACCTCCACCATGTGTGCATTATCTGCTTTGCAAAGTGAATTTCATTCTCAGCATCGACATTGGCAATTGATTTTCTTGCAAATGAACAACTGGGAAAGTTTTTCGTACCCTGTGTATTATTTCCACAGCTCTCTACTACTTAAACAGCAAGCAGTTAAAAACGTGAACACGACTCACACTACACTGGGGCGAAGAACACAACAAAATAAGTACAGTAACTCACTTAAGCCTTTTAAGTTAAAGTTGCATGTGGAGAGGCACGGGAAATAATAAAAGAACAAAGCTTTTAAGATCATTCTGCTTTCAACCAAGCTAACTATTGCATTAAGTATAGAACTCACTCCAAATAGCTTGTCTGTCTGTACGAAAATATTTTAGAAATACACAACCGAGTGAGTTAAGCAAGGCTCTTACGATATACAGAAGCCTTCGCGTTCTTTCACAATGCTTACTGTATCCAGAACTAGTATATTGTACCGTGTATCATTTGTTGATTTTAACTATTGCAAAAAGGGCATAAAAATTGTTAGGTATTTGGGGAGTATAGTGTGGTTCTGTATAAGCATAGTAAAAAATAGTGCTGCTGGCGGGGTAAATGAGTTAATTCTGTTAGTTTTGTCCCATTCATGGACTTAAGATGATTGTTTCGTCTTAACTAGACTCTATTTTGAATCTATTGCATTTCTCAGTCTGTCTTAATCTTTAGTTTTAACTAAAGACATTCCATTTGAGACATTACGGCTGTAGTACCAATAGTTATAAGTAATACTGAAACAAAATCCTTTTTTCCATACCATGTTGTCAATATAAATACTACAGACAATACTGTGATGCAATTTTACGCCTTTAGGCCCACTCTTAACTAAGTACGTCCAGGACCATTCTTTGACATGTCTTTAAGCGTTCTCTCATCCTCCCCATTATATTATGGGTGCTATTGTTACATAATAACAACAGGCAGCTACATACAATACTCGTGTAACTTTCTACGTTTCGTCAATTATAAATGAATGAAAGAAGAATAGGAAGAAATGCACTAGAGAAGTGAAATATACACAACGTCATCTTGGATAATAGTCGTACACACATAAAACACAACTGTAAAATGCTAATAATATAAATTTTCTGCTACTGTATTAAACTACTCTCTTCACATTCCCCTTGTCCCACACAAAGTGGAAGACTCGGTGTGTGCGTCAAATGCTTCAAGCGATACTTGGATAAGTATAAATAACATTTTACTATTATGATGACATAAACTTGTGTTATAGGATACTTACCTGTGTAAACCTTGGGTTTAGTTGTACATATGTGTCTTTCTTTTGTGGCACAAATTGAATTAATGTATTTCTGGACAGGTTGGTTTTGTTAGTGGACTAACAAGTAAGCAGACCATATGCTGAGTCTCTCTCTCTCCTGCTTTTTACTACCCTCTTTTTAATAAATCCTCTGTGTTTTCTTTGAATTTTACTACAACCGACGACAACTACTGTTCCTGCATGTCCTCTGGTATTTTATTTCTGATTCAGTACAATGTACACAAGGAGACATTCAAAATGAATAGAGTAGGAAATGCAAACACAGTCTCAGTCAGCCATATACAAAGATCTACAAAGTAAAAAGATAAGGGAACAATGTTAGTATTATTAATTGGTAAGAAAACCAAATATTTGAACTGGTCGGAGTGTAAAGAAAGAGAGAGAGAGAGTGAGGGGCAAAGTCGGCGAAGAAGATGGCAAATGGCCGTGAAAATACAAGAAACACATTTGCATTCACATGGGAGACGAAGAAACTGGTGATTTATAGTGGCAATTTATCCCGACAAATTGTGATTGTACTTTGAATTCCTCTCCGCATATGTTAATGTAATCCATTACTTCAGACCTCGCAGTTGTGCTTTGAGTTGCTCCAAGTTGTACTAGATCTCTAACTTACTGTGTATACTTTGTAATTGTAATTAGGAAAAATGGAATTACAATTAGCTGTCTCAAAAGAGCTCTGTCATCTTCACAGTCATTCCTAACACACTTAAAGCATTACCAAACCATTATTGTTTTTATTAATGCTATTACACTACTAGTTAGCTGCAGTAGAGATACACGGCCATCCTCCCCCATAAATATGAAACAAAATACGTTTATAAGTGGAAAATGACAAAACTATCGTGGCATTGGTATTTTGACCCTGATACACTTTGGTTATTGCTCTTAGCCTAGACTTTCGTGTCGCATTTAATAAAATCACACACTACGAGTGGGATAAATAATGCAATTTGAATGACGCAAACACATTTTGTTCTCTGAATTATTTCATCCTCCACCACCACCATCATCCCTATTATAATAATATCATTTCAATTACTCCATAGCTCTGCTAACCATTAATAACTAACGTATTTCCCCAATGAGTACAGTAGAAAAACGAATAATAAATATGTACTTTAGGTACTTATAAGTATCTCATTCAACTACATATACTCTCCATGCACAGAATGCAATTTAATGTGTATTTGTTTAAGTAAATGCGCACTGGACCAAAATTGAGACAAAATGTTCATGTTATATAATGGTATGCATATTGTATTGCATGTCAACTGAACTCGTTTTCTCGTTTTGACTTTCAAGTCTTCTCCAGTTAACTTTTCCTTGCGATACTGCGTTGTTTGCTGCTTCATATGTAGTAGACAGTAGACGTATACTCGCAGTCACTCAGTCGTGTACAAATATAATACATACATAATGCATTTTGGTGTGTAGGTACAAGCAAAGAGTCCCTTTGTATTCATAAATGTACACTTTATGTATTAATAGCAACTCACAACACTGACTACTTACTTACGTTACGTTTTATATAAGTAAGTGTATACTCAACTCATGTTTTATGTTCAGACTCTCTTTTTCACTGTTCCTATATGCTTTGTTCTTGTAGTGTTACTCAATGCATCGCATCGCATTGGGTTAGTCACACCGTATTACCCCAAAAGTCAGAAAATAGATGGTGGAACCCGTCGTAGATGAATACTAAAGCGGAAAGTTGAGAAAAAGCGTAAAAAGCAAACTACGCTATAAGCGACTACTCCTATGTGATATTTTCCAAGCCGTGGTTTACTGAGTCTCTATAAGGGAAGAGCCGCATCGGAAATCATGGATTGCATTGTCACTCTCGTGGCAGAGCTACCTTATTTAAGTAGGAGAAGTAGTAATGCAATACTGTATTCCCACATCACATCATGCTCTGCGGATAATGGATGTGAGAATTTAGACTTGTCATTCCATTTGCTCCTGCTAGCAGCCAGAGCCAAGTCATCTAAGAGCAACACCAGGCTATACATAGCATATTACTATACAACTACCTATGTTGTGATCTAACTCAATACAAACACACAACGACCAATGAAACTTCCAACCCAAACCTAAACAGCTTGCTAAAGTTCGTATATAAAAGTATAAAACACGTAAACAGAGAAAGAGCTTAGTAGAGATGAACCAAAGGGAAGTTTTCTATGACCAAGTTTGACATAAGTTTCGTATTGTGTTTTCTATCGTGGTTTTCGTGATTCATCATTACGATTACGATGAGGTCTACCGTAGACTCGCACTGTATTGTTACACGGTTGTGTACAGTTCTTTACTATTTAGCTTTAGTGTACAGAGACAGAACAGAATGTAGGTAGGAATAGGAATAACATTGAAATGTTGCAGTTGTATAGTTTACTTTGTTTACAAGTGAGTCATCTGATATGATGCGTTGATGTGATGATCATTCCGGAAAATTCATTTTGTTCCCCAATCTTTTAAATACTCAGTAGTAGAGACTTACATGACATGAAACAAAATAGAGGATATTGAGAGAGGACAACAAAACGACAAGCTTTCTATGGGCAGCTGTCATTTTTGATTTCCGTGACAAGTCCTGACGACCTACGTAACGTACGTGTGGACGAAAACGCTTAAGGCTTCTCATCCATTTTCTATACGTCCGTGGAATATTTGTACGATTGCACTCGTACACTTTTATAATAATATGTTTGGTATGTTTGTGTACACTTATGAACAATATGTGAGGACGTGTATTAGCCTTGTAATAATAGTATACAATGTGTTTGTGTTGCCCTTAATGCATTATTATGTAAACCAATACAACTTATCTATTAGTATCAATGTTTTTGGTAGTTTCAGGCAATGATGAACCTTTCACAATAATAGTTGTTCCGTGTCACGTTTTTTGCTCTAGTAAAAGTAAGAGCTGCATTAGTTGGTGCGTTGCATGGCTCATAGTTATTATTTTCACGTGTTGTGTGGCTGTCTGTATTATTATCGAATCTGAAAGAAGCTTGTTACACAAACACAAATGCATTTAGAAGGCGAAACTGTGTACTGTGTAAGTGAATATTTTTTAGGTAAACCAAATGATGATTTGATCAAATAAATCTTCAACAAATTGCATTTTAATGTTGAATGGTACATACAATCTAGTTTTTCTTTAAGACACTAGTACACAAATGAGTTTATACATTACTTAACTATATTATAACTGATTTTAGTTACTTTATGTGTACATACACTGCAAGAGTTGTGTACCGACGGTGCATGGTAAGCGAATAATACTTCATAAGAATTTTGTTGATTCTGAAATGATGCATTTGTCAATGTCAATAACTTTGAGCCAAGGTGTATCATATGGTTCATACTACCTTTTTGATTTGTAACGTCTCATCAACTTAGTAGGCTAATTGTGACATCACGATTACGACAATTGGATTTACACTTGCTTGTGACAATTAAAATTAATTTGTCAGAACATTTGGTTGAGTTGAGAACATTTTTACATTCTGTTCACAGAATTGTTTCTTTTATATTGTGAATGGATTACTCCATCAGTAACAGCCAACAAAAGAAATGCACAAGTCTCCGTTTTGTAACTTGACCGTGTTCAACCTTGCGTGAAAGGCATAGATCACGTTTCGATCTTAAATACAAAAGTTGTACTTGAAGTTAAATTCCTCAAAACTTGGAACTCTCACGTATTTCATATCATTTCATTGTGTGCTTGCGTACTTGAATAGCAAAGGAAGATTTAGGCATGCTATGTGACTTTGTATTCTGAATAATAGGCTTCCGAGCAAAGATTCAAACATGAACAGTTTGAACATATAGAAATTTTTCTCTTTTATCTGCTGTTACAATACCAAAATACATTCCAGCTACTACTTGCACGACAACTCTGAATGTTAAATCTGAATTGTCGCATTATAAGTATGTAGGTACATGTACACTGCTACCTCTGCTACATTGCTACATGTACAACTTATAACTCTCTGTATATAATACTCGTCATCATGAGGTTCAACTATAAGCTCAATGGAAGAAGGGATGGATGGGATATATAATTAGGTGCGGACAGATGAAAACTGAAGAGATAGGTCATTTCTTTAAAGTGTGTGTGGAGTGTTGACTTGTTCTTTGGAAGTCTTTTTGTTCACATTCTTCCCGTAGATAATAAATTCTCGAGTATTGCCTCATGATGAGTCGAAGTCTTTCTATTCATTCCAAATACCGTAATTGGTAATGGCATGTGGGATATTCACCAGCAATATGCGCTTCAAAGCTTCAGCTTACTATTCAGAAGTGTCATGAGAGATTTAAATATGAAAAATTTCATACATTAAATGAAGGAAATGAGACTATTTAAATTAACATGGGATTGAAAATAGTGTGAATATTTAAAAATATATGATGTAGTAGGCATAGTCTAAGTTACCAAATGATTTATTAAAAAATACTGGTTGCAAAACTGTAAGCTTTGATTTTATTCAGGTTGTAAACTGTACAGAGGTACTTGGAATTTGTAATACAAGTTTGTTGAGAATTAACAAAATACAAAATAATATTTGATCTTTATAAAACATTGATTGAAAAAAATAATGTTTGAAAATAAGGACTGATTGTGTCAGAAAACTATAGTAGGACAATTACGTTAGAATTGGAAGACATTATCATCTTCAGCACTATCAAAATCATCTTCGTCTTGCAAAAATGGTCTTAATTCTGGGCGGTTAGATGGTATAAATTGGTTGTCACTATCATCTGCAATATCAAATGTCGGGGTGCGGGGTTGAGATGGTCTGAAGGACGAACCAATATCAAATGTCGGGTTGCGGGGTCGAGATGGTCTGAAAGATGGTCTGGAGGAACCCTGATTAGTACGGAGGTCATCAGAATTAAAAGGAAAGATGAATACGCGTGGTTGCCCTGCTCGTTGTTGGAAACGGTCACCATTCACTACTTGGAAACGAGGGTTGATCCTTTGTGCATAGCACATTGTGACACAACAGGCCAAAGCCAAGATTATCTGTAAACAGAAATAAAATCAGTTGAGTTAGGATTGATATGAAATAGGACTTGCTGTATACACTAATTTGTACCCAAACCAGGGTATAATAAGTATACTAAAAATTTGGTTGTAAGAAAATAAATTTAGTCTGCAAAATTTTTGACTTACGACGAATTTCATTTTGGAGGAATGTAGATCTGTATCTCAAAACTAAAGTGTTAGGATAGCTGTGAAACGAAGACTGAATTTTTATACGCACCGTATACGTTCTTTTATACTGAAGATGAGATCCTGGAAACAGGTAACCTGGTAATTGTATGCAGTTTTTTAATTTTATGACGCAAAATCTAGTAGACCTTCATAATTCATGTGGAATGCCATAATATGTTACCAATTATAAATATAAATATGGTAATTACTAGGAAGATGAAACTACTGTAGCTTGTTGTATTACTCCGTTTGCCAGACTACTGTACTCCACAACAAAGACAAATTATATCAATGTAACGTGATAAAGGGTACACCGTGCGTGTGTGTGGTCATCTTTATGCGGTCTTTGGCATTTGTGATTTTTTGACATGTTTCACATAATAATTTTCCATCATAAGTATTTTGGCCAAACTAAAATATTGGATGTGAGTTAGAGACTTGAGATAGTAGCCCAAAAATCATTGCAACTTATTGCCAGCATTCCATTTTTTGTTGGTTTATCCTGTGAAGATGACCATAAACAGATAATTTATTTTAAGGCATTAACTACTAGAATTGAGAGATGGGCTAAATGTATGTGTCAATGTGTCCAGTACCAACTGTTTCACTTTGCTTTGCAACTATATGAAGGGTTGGAAATTGTTGGTTTGTATTACGTACTGATAATTACTTTAGCAATTATAACATTATAAGTACATGGGATCATAAGAGAACCTGTTTAGAGATTGCACTTTGTGTTCGTGTTTCCTTCGTTTTCATGCGTTCATTTCCAAGTATTGCTACTGTGCTAACTGCATTTACAACTTTTATAGATATTTATACCTGAGAATGATAATCTTACACTTATTGATGTACATAAATATGCAATGAGCCCAAATTTTCAACTTTTATACGTAAGTAGGTGACTGCGTTTACAAACATGTGTTGATCGACATTGTGAAGTTATTTGATGGTACTGGACACGAAGATAGACATACCATAGAATAGAAATATCAACACAAAAAGTCTTACGCATTATGGGTTGAAGACAATTGTAGAAGATTCGAATTAATGGTAAAATTAGGATTTATGTTGCTCAACTGAAACTGGTTTGGATCTGCGTAACATGTTGCTCAGTGAATAATTCCGTCACTCTGTAAGCAACTTACTGTAGTTCACAGTATTATGTAGATTACATAGATTTCTTAAAATTAATACAGAAATTAGTTGGTAAATTTGCATTGTTACAAAATAGTGACATTGCATGTTTTTATACAAACATTATTGTACTAAACAGTAGTCCTACTGTTTGGAAGAAATAATGAAATAATACTTTAGGAATCTCTGCTATACTGATTCTAGTTTTTATGAAAACTGGTGTGACTTACAAGAGTATTACAATAAATTAATAACTCTTATTACATCTATGGATAATACATTTTTTGTTTTCATTTTCCAATTTTACCAAATTTGTTGACTACGGATATGAATATTTGTGGATCGACCTTGTAAAGGTATATCTGGGTATGAAAATATATAGGTACCCTAGACATACCAATATAAAAAGTCTTACACATTATGGGTTGAAAGAAAAATCATTGCATGCATTGTGTACTTGAGTAGCAAAGGATGATTTATTAGGCATGTTATGTGACTTTACACTCTATTGGGCTTCCTTCCAAGTAGAGATTCATCATACATAAACAGTTGGTTCATATATAAATTTTTCTCTTTTCTTTACAGTTATACAATACAGTTCAGCTACTAGTACGTTCACCAATTGTTTACTATGTTAAATCTAAATCGTCGCATTTATATTTAAGTTTAAAAATATTTATGTATTATACATATCTATTTATATGAGATTAATGGGGTGGATGGTATATATAATTAGCTGCGGATAGATGAAAACTGAAGAGATGGGTCATTTCTTTAAAGTGCGTGTGTGGAGTGTTGACTTGTTCCTTGGAAGCCTTTTTGTTCACATTCTTCTCGCAGATAATAAATTCTCGAGTATTGCTTCATGATGAGTCGAAGTCTTTCTATGCATTCCAAATACCGTAATTGGTAATGCCATGTGGGATAGTCACCAACAATGCGTTTCAAAGCTTTAGCTTATTGCTCAAAAGTGTCATCAGGTTTAAGTATCAATACAGATTCCAATGTGCTCCTACAGATTTTCCCCCCTTTACAGCTATTTATAAGTTGAATTTTCTGCTCTAGCAACTAGCTCACAGACATCAAACATTTCTCATGTTTCCTAATTAAAGTTCAAGCACATTCTACATAATGTGAAATAATTTGATAGCAAATACACGTGCAAATGCCGTGTCTCACTGCTCAATCAACCTGTTTAGAGATTGCACTTTGTGTTCGTGTTTCCTTCGTTTTCATGCGTTCATTTCCAAGTATTGCTACTGTGCTAACTGCATTTACAACTTTTATAGATATTTATACCTGAGAATGAAATTAAAGTTCAAGCACATTCTACATAATGTGAAATAATTTGATAGCAAATACACGTGCAAATGCCGTGTCTCACTGCTCAATCAACATCTCTATTCATGAACCGCTCCTTTGCCTGCCTTCATATAATTCGTGAGATGAAAAAGAAATACTATTTGCAAACTAAACTCACTGCAGATTTTCTTATCAATTTTCTAGGAAAAATTTAGTAGTAGTTACTTAATTTGCTGCTGTACTCTCTTATTACTGCACCCATAACTAAGACTTTGCGGGAGTGGCTGAAATCTGAATACCAAATGATTCTGGTACTGATCTACTGATAATGCTAAGACTCAGGAATTACTTCAATGTAGGTAAGGTAAAGTAGAAGACGAAAGCGTATATTAGTAGTAGCTTATTATATACTTCTGTTCACTTAGGAAATGCAGATATTTGATAGGAAAAGAGGCAGTGCACCTATATGAAGTAAATGTTTTAATGTAGGGGTTCTTCACTTTTACGTGAAGTGCTACTTCACGTACTCCTCCAAAAGATCTCTTGAAAGATTAAGTTTCTTTTCCGCTTTATGGTCAAGATAATAATTCTCTCTGGACCACAGCACAGCCGACCCGATTCCGTGTCATGTGATGTACAGAAGTTTTTCTGTGGAAGCTGTTAATACACAGAAGGAGTGCAAACTACTTACCTGAGTAAAATTTGAAAATATTTTAATTCTTCAGTTGGCAACACACGCCTAGAGCGTAATTTATTACGTGATTCTATTCTATGGATCTGGGACTTCTCTCACAACAGAAAATAATAGCAATAATCTCCATCATTTTCAGTTGGTGGTAATCAATCTTGAGTAGTGAGGTTGTGAACTTTGTATTTGTGGGTAGTTTTCCTCTAGAAACTATTCAAAACAGCTATACACATCATTATTTCATTATTCCCATTAAATTACTGATCTACAGCTCAGACTTTCTGGCTTGTTGGTTTCGATGTTGTATATAATGCGTGTTCTTTACTACTACACGCACTGGAATTGAATTTTAATTCAACCTGGACATATTATGGTATATGAAATATGCTTGCACCTTCCACATTTTACTTTTGACTATCATCATCGTTATCATCATCATGAATACAAAAGTTCCCATGTTACACCTGTCATTATCCTGGACGTAAATCAATAACTTATGCTTTCAAATATCTATTACGCAATTTGGTAGTATGTAATAATGGTCATTGTGTCTTAAGAAGGAAGTTTATGATTTGACAGCATTTCAAATATTTCATCTAGATGCTGTTTGCACGTTAACAAATAAAAAAGTTTTTATTAAAACGAACATGCACTTAGATACTTGGATACTCCTACTCTACGGCCCACAATACTCCTAGAGTGTAGAGTTATTTCTCGATATGTGTACCAGTTTTTCATTCATGGAAGAAAGCTTTCTCATTGTTCAAATCGGGTACAGAAACCTGGAAGAGTTATATAGATCAATAATTGATTTTTGAAAAACATTACATTGAATAGATAGACATTTATTCCTGAGTAATTGAAAATGTGTGCTTGTGTGCATACTGATCGCTATTATTTATACTTTCTCATGCTCATTACAGTAATTATTTTAGTTTTGACATCCGATACATTGATAGACGCACAAAAAACCGTCCTTGAACTTGAACTTGGAGTGTTAGTGCATTAAACACGTTCCATTACTCGCAGTTACAATTTACAGTGCAATTCTGTTGTGTTGGTTGCCAATGTTTTGCACATTTGATACCTCATTGTTATAATTGTATCTTGTATCTGTACTTGTTCTCCTTACTCCCCTATTAACAGACATTTAGAACACAAAGCATTGTCTTGTTCAGATAAGTAACTACAAACGTTTATTCGCATACTAAGCTGGCAACGAACTGAAATAAACTTGATATTTGATTTATGCATGGGAACGAAACAACACTCCAAAATACGATTCGTACAAAATTGGAAATTAAAAAAGTTTCCAGTTTCTTGCCGTAGTATTCATATCTATTTAACCAGGTGTCGTATACTACTCTACTTCTGAAGTAGGTACCTAATGCTTTTTCAATTTTCAGGTTAAGGTACATGCTATTACGGACTATGTAGTAGGTGTAGTAATAAAATATTTAAGTGTAGCTAAATAAAGGTGTCTCGTCCTGTTTTCTTTTTAGTTGCTTCGCTACAAACTTTTGCCATACAAATTATTCACTTGTATTGTATGTGCATTTGTTTGTTTACGATGATGAGGCATGGCATAGCGTGTATGGCTATAGCTAGTAAGTTTTGATAGGTTTACCACAGACAGCAATTAAAGGTAAACTTTTGTAGCCTTACATAATTATATGATGCAAGAACGGAAAGAGAGAACAGGAGGTCCTTTGTCATTCTGTTATTATTCAAGAAGGACAGCCATACCATTAGAATCAGCTTCCGAAACACATTAAGCTGGTGCCTCTTCTTTGTTTGGAAATTGTGAGGGCTCTTTTCCTTAGTAAATCGAGCTGAGTGCCTCCTTTATATAGGAACATCTACAAAAATAAAACCTAAGACTTACTTGTACAAAGGAACGTATAAATTTACTTTGACTGCATCCGTGGTGCAATACTCATTTCATTCTATTTATATCCGCTTGACACAAATACAGATACAATTCAAGCGCAATGCAAACTGCAACAGTAATTTAACCTCGTGAGACAAATTGTCTTTTGATGTTGTAAAATGTATTTGATGGAAGTCGAAAGTATTGATTGAAGTGGGATTGTGCACTTAAAGTTTATTGCTGACACCACTAGACTGGAGATGTAGATCAACTGATGTTGCAGTGAAATTAGAATATTTTTGCACTGTCATAAGTACTAAAGCTGAATGCTCTCTCCTGTCTCACTTTCGGCTTGTCAATTGCTCAATTTTGCCATATTCTCAAGTCATGTCTTGAGGTTTGCATTCTTATTTTATGCACAATACATATCAAAGAAATCAATAGAAAAACTAGAAAAGTAACCGTCGCTTCTTAAATTGAATAAATCTGTGAAGTGTCTACGTGCGATATCGCTGACATTAAAATGGCGATAATTTTTTCGTTACAGTATATGCACAATGCAATGCATCAATGTCTCACCCGAATGCGGTTTATGGTTTGAATCCATTGTTATGTAGGACGATGAAACTGTATCAGATCACTTCAAATGCATTCATTGGCTATGACTTTTGAATACATCTGCGTGACATTCAACACTGAGTACAGCTAAGATTATTGTGTATCAAAGTTTAGGTAAGCAATAAGGCAACAGGTAGGGAGACATTTGTTCATAAACCTTTGGAATATTGAAAAACGCAATCTTCACTTTGTGAGTAAGTCGTGTTTGTTTTTTATAACTCTGGTATTTTCCCTGAGATGATGTAGTTCACCTTTTATCTGCAGTTGTCAGATATAAAAGAATACTTGCTTTACATTTGTACAATATTGCATGAATGTAAGTAACACACTGCTAGTGGTGACGCAGTGCGGAGTCACAACCTTTCGTGTATTATTTTCTCACAAGTTCAAGACGTACTTTCCATTGCTTACCCAATGTGGGATAAAGTCTGTAGCAAACCTAGAATAATCTACTGCTGCGTTTAACTGGGTTTGCGAACAAAAGAAACATTTATCGATGCTATGTATCAATGCAATGCATGCCTTTAGTGTGGAAGGTGAAGGAAACTAGAAAAGCTTTAGAGCTCTCCATCAAAATCATGTAGAAATACTACTAGACAGTTTCGTGTGTATGTGAAAACCGCATGTTAGTAACTAATGTAAAGCGAATAAAAAATCATGGTAACACCAAATGAATTTCGACACAAGTCTTGGTCATGGTTGCCTGAATAGGATGTGAGTGCGGTGTAAATCTAAACAGTAGTAGTGAAACAGATCGCATGTGAAGCAAAGAAGTCGATACAGATTCGTCGGGTTTCTGTTCTGTGCCCTGTTTTACTGCATCTGATTTTACACAGAAAATATTTGAAATACTAAATACTTGTAAATATATAGAAATCGTAATTAAACTAATGATCCTGAATCAAAGGCACACTCCTAATTTTTCTATGTTCGACACGAAGACTTGCTATTTTTATTTGTCAACACCTCCATAGACGCTTTGTAAATAGTATGAATGGGGGTACAACAAATGGAATGGTTTAAGGAAAATGGTAACCAGCAGTACCTACTAATCAGTTTTTTAATCGGTTTTAATATTAAATTTTTGTAATTCATGGATACAGGTTGGAAGGAATTGACTTTTAAGATATCTTTAGACTAATTGAAATGAATATAATAATAGTAAAGTTTTATTTTACACACAATTGTTATCATTATAATACAAATACATGGTTATGCCTCCGCAAAATGTGGTAAAATAATTCTATAAGGTACCTACCACGTACCTACATAGTTATTTTGTTATATAACTTTTTTTAAGAACATTCATTGTGATTTTATTTGCGTTAAGATTACAAAGTAGAAACGTAAAAATGTGTAGCAAAATGAAATACTCACAAGGTTTGGTTTTTATATTGCGTATAAAAGACAAAGAACTAAAAGGGAAGGATTCGAACGAATTTTCTAAGCAAAGCAAACGAAATGAGACCACTAGCTGTTTTTATCGTACAGTCACAATTTTTTGCTCCAGTCTTGTCTTCCTTCATCCGTTTTCATCCTTTCAATTTTCTAGCTGCTGCAGACCTTCGCTTAGATTAGCTTTGCTTCTGCTTTTAACAACACACAATAATGATCGTCATAATAGAATGGACGTAATGGCTAAGTGTTCTAGCACTTGAGCCAACCCAAATATATCTGTGGAAACATGAGCTGTGATGAGCCGAAGCTAATAGTACACTCTCCACACTACAACAACCATCGAATGCTCTTTTTACTATCTCTTTTTTCTATATCGGTAACTTACTCATTTTCCCGTGTTACTGTATTAGACATATTACGGGAGTTGTAGAGTTTACACCCTTCCAAATCTTATATCCGGCCTAATTTGACTGTACAAACAGTTTAGGGTTTCTGAACCCACCTAATTAAACGGACCGATCCATTTATTTTTCTCAGAGCAAAATTTAGCCCTCCGAGGTTTACCAACCATTACAATTTCATGTAGCCAGCCAAATTTGGTAAAGTTACTGCTTTGTTATGCACACAACTAACAATAAAGTACATTTGTTACTACAAAAATTAGTTCTTCACATACATAATTAAGAAAGCGATTCAGAGAAGTGTATTACGAAATGGCTGGAGAATAACCACTGGCTCTATGTGTGTTCTTCTTCCTGTCTAGTCTACTCTTGTCTAAAGTTAAGTGTATACGTTATGTTATCCGTAATAGAAATCTACGTGCAACTTAAGTATACAAGACATTGATGGTATGGTGGTGGTAATACATGTGTAACCATCAGAGCACTACTCCTGGAGATACTGTATATTGTAATATTATAAGTAACAGAGTCTATCTCTATTTAAATCCCTACAAAAGCACGAACGAAAACTATATAGGACTGACTGACACATGACTGCACTACTCTGACAGTACAAAGGAAAACACATGCGGATAACTCGTATGTAGTCTTGTGCAACTGTAGCAGTGGTAGTAGTGGCTACCGACTGAGTGTACTAAATATTACATTTTGTAATTTCACCTCTAGTGTACTACAGAACTTACAAATATTAGATTTACTTATGTTTATGCCACATTCACGTAACGAGTACGGTATAGTAAAAGACAGAACTACTGAAGTCACTCATAATAAGCGCTGAGTACGTGATTCAACTCTGTAGCTCGAATATATATAGGAAACAGCAAAATCTCTAGTTTAACGGACAAGTACAAAAGTACAAGACAGAAGGCATGTATATTGCAAAGTACGATAAAAAATGAAAAGGAAAGAGAAAGAGAGAAACTGAATATATTTATACACATGAAAAATAAAGCAGAGCAGCCAAATGCTCATCTCATCATCACTTCACATTCACATCAGATCTCACTCGCTTGCACAACTATAATATTCTCTTGTACTACACACAATCTCTATCTCGTCCAATTCTGGATATATTATATTAAAAATATTATTTTATAGTATCTATATCTGTATGTACATGTATATTCGAACAAACGAGATACACTATCTCAAACTGGCATGTAGTGTATGTATGTACACGAGTATACCCAATACCCACCTAGTACAAAAAATTGGAAGGGAAGCTACGAAAGTAAAACAGTTTTTTGGGAAGAGAACTGTGGCAGTTGCATCAACTCGCAACGTCCACTAGCAACTCCATGTATTCTGAATGCTATTCTGTTTTGGCTTGACTTATAGTTAGCTAAGGCCTTAGCGTTTAATAGTAATAATAAAATAAAATAAAGAGACAGGGAAAAGGCAAAACTCACATCACATTACATCAATATCTACACAGCTCAGTGTCTGCTGTGTATATGGTGGGCAACGTAGCGTAATTTTATACAATGGTACAATAGAACAAGTAATGTTGGATGTTCTGTAAGTACCATTGTGAGGCAACGGAGCGTTGAACTTCAGAGTTTCATATATTACGCATTATTACAAGCACTGCATTCACCTTCACCAACTATTGTTCAGAAATTAATTTATGAATGGGCGAATTCTATCTCGTGGTATTCCATACGAATACATCAATTCACAACACAATATTATTTATCGCTAGTCCACTGCTCTGTCAACATTAATACTTTATTTACAAATCTAGGGAGGTAAGTTCCATGTACTTGGCTTGTTAAGTTAAAAGTTAACATTCAGATAGGAATAGGAGGAAAGGTTTCGTAGAAATTAACGTTAATCTTGGGAATTATTTATTAATATTCAGATAAGTAGCATAGGTTCCTACAATTTATAGTCCACCCATAAATTACATACTAAACTTTAGCAACTATTTTAATTGCTCGGGTTATCATTTTAATTTATTACCCATTACTGCTATTAGCCTAAAAACGAGCTGGCTGAAACCAAGACAGTCATTGTCACACACACATTAAGGCATATTATTCCCAACCGACCCGAGATAATTGCACAGCAAAAATGTAATTAAAATAGCAATGTCGGATTCGGAGCTTTCACCGTCATGACGTTGCGTTGAGTTGACGGATGTACTATAAATGGAATGATATATTGACTTTTGATTAGAGCAGACAGAATTAAATGAAACGGTCGATATACATATGAAAACGTGAACAGACCAGCTGTGCTAAAGTGACATAAATACCAATTCTAATAATAATCATTCATGGATATGTGAAAATGTATAGTGTGTCACAAGGCTCACGTCACTGAATTACTGAATGACCATGATCTATCTGTATTATGCAACAAAAAGTAACTCGATACGCATTGATACGTCAAATGCCGTACAAAAAGCGAAGAATCTTACTGTAAGATTTAGCACAGCCGAACCCTATTCTCTATTAGTGTTGTATTTACCAGGCGTTTTGATCGTAGTTCTATCTTGGTATGACATGACCCTGTCGCAATGTAAGAGGACACAGTAAATGTGCAGTGAATGAAAGTGTTGAAGTATAAAAACATTAGTAAAGCTATACCAGGCATAAATAAGTAATGAGGTGATAATAGTACAGCCGTTGAGCAGATGACATAATGTCCCTTGTATACGCTTGTGCCTGCACTCAATTGAATTCTAAACAATTTTGAGAAGAAAAACTGTCTCCTCTCTCTCTCACTCTCAAACACAGTCAATAATCCTCTCTTTTTAGACCCTTTTTCTGACTGACTTCTTTCTGTTTAAATAGAGCTTGAATTTAACAGAATGAACCTTTTTAAAATTTTCTTTTCACTGCTATTTCTCACCTCTTTCATTTTTTGTCCCGCTTTCCGTTTCACTTATCCGATTATCTCCACCATTTACATTTCCATTCATCTTCATTGGTGTTCGTTTAACTTTGTTGAAAATACATTTACCCACACACAAAAATACTCGGGATACTTTAATAATAAATATAGTCATAGCGTGAATGACAGAGTTGAGAATTACGATTTGCGTCACTTGTGTAAATGTCGTGTGTGTTGCTTCACATGTATTGGTAGTCTGCTGGGCAAATAAATTCGATTTATTGTCGACAAGTAAAAGTAAGGCGAAAATTCAAGAGACACTTTTCTCCAATTTAAAAGAAGCAAATTTTCTGCTTAATAAAATGTATTATTTCTATCTAAGTATCGTTTCCTCGCAGGCAGCGAATTGAAATCGGTACAGGAAATTACAAGGGAAAATCAATGTGGTAGTGAATCGACTACGAAATAAGGGAATAGTTTCACATGCAATGAAATTGAACTGAAGAAATCTTCATTTGGTTCTTTGCGTCGTCGTCGTCGACACAGTAGTGAATGTGACTAGACGAGACCGTTTGCCCTCGTCCTCATTTACTTCAACTATTCCTATGCGGTATATATATCTTTGTTAAAGAAATGGCTTCAAACACATTTGCCATAGCTAACAGAACAGTGCTAGAGTAAAAGTAGTGATGCACATCCAGACCCATACCCATTCAAGCCGAAAGCACGGAAATCTCCACCTCTCTTTATATTGGAGCATCTTATTTGCTTTCTGGAAATTCTAAGCCCTTCATTTCTTGTATCAAGAGTTGGTTGCTTCAACTTCTTCTCTCACTGCCTGTGAATTCCAGTGGAGAGAAAGTCGACTCTCTCGTCTCCCATTATTTGCACAAACATAGCGGGTAGATACATACAACGCAGATATTAGGTGAATGGATATGGCTATATAATGTTTGTGTACGTATCACAGCCTATATGAGTCTAGAACTGAACTTTGTAAATGTGACGTGATGTGGAGATCGAGCTGATGCTCAACTTGCCCTTGTACCAGCTTCCCCAGAAACCCTGGACCACTTTCTCCACTCTACTTGAAAACAGCCGTGCCGCGATATTACCTACATTCCCATTACTTTTACGAGGAAGACTGTCTCTCTCTTTCTCTCTCTCTCCATTCGGATACATTTAATATGTCTACAAGTGTAGAGCTAACACTCATCGACTCAGACTCAACTCGTCTATTTTAAACTGCACAGTCTTTGTTTCCGATGCATACACCACAACTTCTACACACATGCAATGCAGTTAAATTGGAGACACATTGCCTCCAGAGTACTTTTATGTCATGTTCTTTGCTGGCCAATCTTTTTCCACCGTTTATGCTTGTGATATGAATCTTAATGTGCGTTTTCATTTCCACGTATTAAACGACTGCAACTCTTAAGTACTTCGGCCTTCGCTGTAGTGTAGATATAGAGCCAACGGGGAAATGCAGTTTATACCATGTGTATTCAGTGTACAGATATTCTCCAGTGTTTACTAATAGATTGAGACACACATACAGAAGAAACGTTTTATTACACAGTAAAGTTTAAAATGATGAAAAAATATTGCAATGTAGCACTTGTAATTTTTTTACTGTCTTCATATAAATATAATTCGCTTTATCGTGGAATTTCATGTTTCTTCTCCTAATAATACATAGGTTTTATATAGCCGATGTAAACTGGTGTAGTTCTTTCGCCACTAGTGGTCGATTTGCTCTTTGGCATATCTGAGGTGCATTGACGGTAACATAGTAACATTTATTCTATGACTGTATTCTTGCATAGCCCATGTCCTTGGTTTCCATTTTATATTATCTGTGGAATGTTTCTGGAGGGTTAGACTAGTCGTGGAACAATATGTGCTCCATAAACGTAAGTATAAACTTCCAGTATATTGAAATTTCACCAGCTTGTCTACCGTGTGTCTATCTGTGGCAGACTCTAGAAGGGCACCTCAGCTTCTGTGTGTTGAGTTTACTGCATGGTTGTTCCATACGAAGAAATATATTATGCAATAGTAAATAGAGAGAGTCCACAAGAAGAGTCCGCACGGATGCCATTACGGCACTACTACTTTCCCCATCTTTTTCTATTCTTCCTTTTCTGTGGCCTTCAATTGGACAGTTAGCTTTATATTTCATTTCACATGGTCTAGTTACTCTCTAAATTGAAAGGGGTACCTGAATTGAATCTATATTTGAAAAGGAAACAAGTTGAGTTGCTGATCCTATGTGTCTACCAGAAACATTACAGTTTCTGTTTTATCGTTGCAGATACGTTAAAAAAACACAATGCAATTTATTTTCTGACCCCCTCACAAGAGTCACACATGCATTTTTCATACATCACATACATGCCATCTTTAAAGACGAAATTCCATATGTGCCATGGCCATTGTGCATTAAAGCCTCCTGGAATAGAGTCAGCTGCCTTTACATCGCGTGCCATGGTAAATATAATAAAATTTAATGAATTTTGCATCATGCCTAAATACAAACATCCATCTTTTTGCGTACTAGTAGTACCTACTATCCACCTACATAGTGTACAAAGGTACCTAAAAGAATCTACCTAGCTATTCTAATATAAATAGCATTAGATATGTATTTTACGTGTCCAACCAAAGTGTGCCAATAATTTTTTCAACGGATGACGCACCACCTGCAGCAGTAACGTTAAATAATATAATTATCTCTCCTTTCCATGTTCTTGGTGGAGAATTCGTTGCTAATATTGTTGGTATGATATTTCCATACAGAAGGGAAGAGGAGGATGCGAAATAATTGTATTTCGAAAGTAGCATGTTTATCGGAGATTCGAAGCGTGAATTGAGATAGGGAACGAGAGAACACGCTTTGATTAATTAAATTTTTCCCAGTATCCGTTGCACAATATCAGAAATAGAAACAGAAACAGAATCAATGAATGAAAGTATTTATAGACCAAGTGCAAGAAGAAGTTTCATCTATTGAAATAATATTTATTATTAATAGTCCCGGTTGTTTCATTTTTTGTTTGCCTTCTGAAAGTAAAGTGAAGCAGACCCTTGCCTTGTCTTGTCAAAAATTGCATAGTACCAACTTACATTAGGAAGTTACATGAACTTCATCAATGCTTCAATCAAAAGCGTTAACAGTTTACATGAATAAACTTGTGATAAAAACGTATCCGCTGTCATTCATTACTTGAGTACTACAATATTACTAAGTCGTCACGTCTTCAGTGGAAATTGACGTGGCAGTTGAGATATTTTTGAATATGGTTTTACAGCTGTCACGTCATTCATTGTCACGGCTTGGCTCACTTGAGTTCATTTAAAATCGAGGCATGGTATACCTAAGCAATAAGCACGCAACTAAATAATATGTAATACCTCCATGTCGAATCTTTACACTTATTCATGAGATACAGTGCACAATGGAGTTCATAGATTTACATGATATGAATGAATACAGTGCACAAAGAAATAATATAATTTCAAGTCAGAGAGTACTAGTATTAGTGAAGCAGTAAATGCAACACATCATCATGTTCACAAGAAACAATGCAGTGAAAATAAACTGCTAGAATAATAAATGTGCTGGTAAAACAGTAACAAAACAACAACCCGGGGATAAATGAATGCACAAAAGGAAGTCTTATGAATACGATTCTCTCTCTAGTCTAAAATCCCAAAAAAGCTTCCCTTCATTTTGTATCTGTGTCTATTCCTGTGTGTGTGTGGGATAATTTAATACTTCGTATTATTTTATTACATATACAAACCCATCTCACGAGTAAAACTGTTTAGTTTACACGAGAATGCATATTACTATGTGTATTTATACATACATAAGTAACTGAGAGTTCATTTTAATGAAGTCTTATAAAAAGAGTAGTCCGTTGCTTTTTATACATGTGTAGGTATATGTGTTTCTTTAATTAAAACTATAAGCTCATGTATTTACATTTTAAATTAGTCACAGAATACTGTAATTAGTCCTTAAGTGAATATTGCTTTCCAGTTGTGTGATTTCATTAATTTCAAAGACTGTACTAAACATAGCTACTAACTGAAAGTATATGAATATCCAAAAATATCTATTAGTAAGTAAGAGCCTTCAACTTTGTTTCAATTACATTGTATTGTATTAGGCTGCTAAAATGTTTTTGTTGCTCGGATGGATGCAACCAGTTTCTCAATCTTTCTTCCAATCACTTTGATTCTATGTGTCATCCTGATTCCCTGCAGTTTGTGAGTGACTATCTGGATCTTTCACTCATTTGTTGGTCTACTGGTCGAGTGTATATTTCTCGTGCCAGTCGTGGACGCATAGAAGTAGTACTGTGTTATTGCATTAAGTTATTATCCCAACCATCAAGTCATCCATCCACCCACCACCACGAATCTCCGTTTGTTTAGCCCCTGCAAACTCAACATAGGAAATTACATTAGTTACTGTGCTTCATGTCATTATTGAGCGATGGAATCAGATTCTTATCAGATAAATACAGGACTCTGAGCCGGAGGAGAGGACACTATATAATTTCTTTGGGAAATAGCTCACGTCACAAACTACATTATTGCATTGTGTTTGCATCTGCAGTTTTCTTGCTACGAAATAATTTTTGTTTTGTATATAAGTAAGTACATAAGCATGTACATGGATTACATAATAGGTAGTAATATTATTACTGTGTGATTTTGGTCAAAAGCAATCGTAATCAGATGAGACTACATAGTAATAATAATGGTATGGTACGAAACTCAGGTTTGAGCCGTCCTGGGGTATACTGACTACTCCTTATAGGATGTGAATTGTGTGTAGCAGTACAAAGTGCAAGCGAGGAGAATGAAAGGAAGGCCCATCTGGTTACACAATCTTATCATGTATGTGGATCAAGAGAGATTTTCTATGTTCGTGAGTATTCAGTTCAGCTCAGAGTCCAATCTGTAATGCAGACTAAGCTAAAGATGAAGTCGCATGGTTGTACGGCATGTAACTGTGTACTTTGTGTGTGTATGTGTGTAATGCAAGTTGGTGTTGGTGTAATAGTTGAGAAAGTAAGAAGAGTCACATGGAAAATTCGGAGAATAGAATTTGGCAACGGAGCATTTTGTCCCTGGTCTACATTCGCTTTCTTTCTTTCTTTCTCTATCGCCTGGCTTTATACTTTGCTTTGCCTGCATGCTCTCAACAACTAACTTTCGTAAAGCTCCTTGGAGTTGGAAAGTATGTGAAAGCATTATACTTTGTGCAAGTATAGTAACTGGTGATATTCCTCAGAAGCCAACGCAGCCAAAGCAAATCATACTAATAGGACTATTACTACTTACTTTACTATGGTATGCTATGCTATTTCAAGGGAAAGTCGAATCGAATTCAAGTACCCGAAGTCGGGAAGAGACGAGATGGTCGGATCGATACGATACATCCTGCATACAACGACGGGACTGCTGATACTACTACTACTAGTAGTAGTAGTAGAAGTTGTAGTAGTTTCAGTATGCTAAGGCTAAGTTTGCTTTGCTACACGTTTGTGTACGTGTGTGTTGCATGTAAGTGCTAATGCTACTTGTTCTTTCTTATCCCGTAATATCCTTATAGGAAGTATAATATGAGCGTCCCAGTTCAGACACTGCACGTTTATACATTTTATATACATTATTATTATACAGTTAAGTTCTTCTCTCCAGTCCGAGCTCAACTTGAGCTCATATAGAAGAAACTTACAGTTCTCAAGGTTTTTTCACTCGCACAATAACTACAAAGCTGGAAAATACGAGCAATTTACATTTCCAGCCTCCACAATGAAATATATGTCGAGTGAAATGCGAAAAGTTCACAGATTTGATTGAGTGAATGGCTGAGACAAAATACTTAATGGACCAACTCGTTGCACCACCACCACCGGTGCATTGCGTTTCATTTAATTCCATTAGAGAACAATGTAAAACTAGTTCGATTCTTTGATCCGGCAAATTTTTCACCGTTTCTCTTTCTCTCTCTGATTATCATAACAAAGCCTTCACCATTGACAACTTTATGATTGTATTAGCATTATCGCTCGGGTATTATTTGTTCAGAAATTTCAGATCCTTTTGTAGTTTATCGTGTCTGGGAAGGTCTCTGCATGAAACACTGACCGAAATCCACATTTCTACTTTCCACATAGCAGTAGTGAGATTGGGAGAAACAACATTAATAATTTATCCCATGCTTTAGCCATCGCCTTTATGACTTTAACCTCAATTCCAGCCTTTAATGATTATAGTAAGTAGGTACTATACAGAATTACTTTTCGGGCGTGTGGACATTCAAACCAACTCTGTATCTTGTTGTAATATTAAGCTGGGGAAAATATTTGGAGAATAATTGTAACCGCACATGCCCATCTGTGTATATGTAAACATGAAAACATTGTGTAGGGCATATTAATTAAGGGATTGTGTACCACACAGACACAGCCAACGCAGAAGGAAATTCACATTACCAGAAGAAGAGTAAGGCAACTGGTTCATTACGGAATGGCCGAACAGAATTCATTCATTCACTTACAAATGAATTTAATCAAGGCTAACTAGATCTCCTTGGTTTCCTTGGTTTTGTGTGCGTAAACTACAGGCCGTACTTTGAATTTAAAAACC
>JABASD010001679.1:0-36203 GCA_019776165.1 Pogonognathellus flavescens
TGGTATATATTGATGAAACTATTATCTGTACGGCTTGCTTAGAGAAGGTAGTGGTTAGCATCGTCATGCGTGTGTATAAGTGAAGGTATATTAAGCAATAAACCTTTGCAAATAAAATTGGGGCATATGTATAATCCATACATAGATCTAATCTAACTCGCTTTCACTTTACGTTAACCGAGCCAATGTTCTATTTTAAGTAGGTATGAAGCTGTAGTAGTAAAAACGTTAACTAAACTAAAGTTCTATAAAACAACGACTATAAAGAATAATGCTTAGAATATATCCGTTCTCCAAATGACTCTTTCAGTACGTAGTTTAAGCACAATGACAATGAAAACTGGAATGCTATTTAGATATTATCGCAGTCCACGTTTCGTTGTAGGTATTCTGTTCTACCACGGCGATCTACACATATCATGATGTAATTCATTAAACGAAACGTCCTTTTCAATTCTGTGCGTAAAATATGCATTCATGAAATTATTTGCAATTTGTAGACAGTCTTGGCACCGAAGACTGAACTTTAGACAGATCAAAAATGAATTCCAACAGTCTAAATGACAGTAATAAGCTTAAACGCAAGAAGATGAAATAGCTAAGTAGGATGTTAGCTGGAGACAAGATGACAGCGTATTTCCTCACTGCAAGCAATCTTATTATCATCACTGTCAACTCTAAAAGAGCCTTACCCGTTTTGTAGCAGGCGAGCTTTCGTAATAACATGGGAAAATGATGGGGGTGGATATCTTAGCGGATCTTGTATAAGTAATCAGTCCAATGGCATGACGCAACGATACTTCAATTTCCTTTTCTATCTGTGTTAGTGGTACAAGCACACAGGGTGCAATATTGGTACTGACTGAGTATTGAATTTTTTATGACGAGAGTTATTTCTTAACATTAAATTAGAAAATGACTTTAGCGAAACATCAAAATGCTTTCCCCAAGACAAGAACGAACATTTGTGTGACGGTTTCGTTGCATTAGCAAGTTTAAGTATTCTGGAGCTGTGCCTATCGGACGATAAATCCCATCTGGACCCTACCGTAAGTAATTTCGTCCTTGTAAAAATAAAGGTCCATAAAGTTACGAATA
The DNA here is from genome assembly GCA_019776165.1 of Pogonognathellus flavescens. Lineage (NCBI taxonomy): Eukaryota > Metazoa > Arthropoda > Collembola > Entomobryomorpha > Tomoceridae > Pogonognathellus > Pogonognathellus flavescens. The sequence goes on from JABASD010001679.1 coordinate 1,099, forward strand.
CAGTGCACGATACACTTTTAAGCGCGTCTTCACTAAACAAGAAGCTGCACACAGCATATTTGTCAAACTCCTCGAATCCGAATGGACAAATAAAATTAACTTGACGATAAAACAAAGAGCAAAATCCAATTCGCCCACCAGAATGGTTTAAGGTCGTGATTAAACTTATTAAACAGGAACGTATTAAGTTCTGAGCTATATATTATAAGGAATAATAAATGGAGCATGAATGATATAGTATGTATATAGGACAAATACCCGCAAGATATTATTTTGTAGACTGCAAATACCTACCTGTCTGTATATTCGTTGTTTATTTTGTCCAGGGGAATAATCTTTTTTATATGAGTCACTTTGCTAACCTGCCTGAACTGAACCGTAAAATTGAATGCGATGAAATATTGCTATTATACTATTCACGTATGAGGATTAAAGCACATGAATATGAATTTGAAAATATACAAAGAAAGTTACTTAATGTAATTATATCAATTAAACTTTTTTGCATTTTTACTATAGATTGGAATAATGTTCCACCTTATCTGTAAATCATTGTAAAAGGTTCATTGTGACAGTTTAAATACATTTATATGAGAGTTAGCTACTTAAGATGAAATGAAAGATAGGTGCGTGTGTTTTGATATTTCATACATAATACATAGTATGCCTAACATAACTACATACTATATGTATGTACACATTCATATCGAAGTAAATTGTGGTCACATACCTAGACCTACCCGTAAAAATTGCTACTACTTGTATTGCATGCAATAGGCAACACTTCATTCTGAGGATACGACATTTCACATTATTTATCGCTCAATTCAATGTCAAATTAACTACTTTTGCAACTTTGCACTTACGCGTATAGTAAGTACGTGTTATATAAGTAAGCTTAAAGTGAATGTACAATTTTTTCGGTTGAATGTGTTCAACACAGAAATTTATAGTATGTTGGTCATGCAATGTGGAAATTACAACTTTTTTTCTGTCACCAGTCAATCTGCGACCATTAAATATTTAATGGAAAAAAATGGAAAGATGTTAACAGAATTTCTTAACAAAAGTATCCATAATGTAGGTAAAGAGCTACAAGGCTACCCACGTAGTAACAATATAAAAAATAGCCATGTAAAAAAGTTTGCACCAAAATCCTTTCAGAGTTAATAGTGTTTGTTATCAATACAATGCATAATAAATATATCTGATAGCCAATTTACAATTCTTCATTCGTGAAATCAACAGTCTACACCATAAATGTTTGAAGTATGAAGTTTTAGCTTTACATGTACGTACTTGAAGTTGAAGCGATACAATTCGGCAGCGTCACTCTGAATTCCCCAATGATATATTATTTTGAAAGACTACCTTGCGCTTTAACAAGTAATGATCGCATTTTCTAGAAAAGGAGCGAAAAAACTAGATTTTTATGATAAAACACTTGCTATAAGGATTGAAATTTATTGCTGAACCTATAATTCCTCAGTTGTGCAGTAGAAAATTGAAATGGAAATGAAGGGATATCTGAACACCCACTATAACTACATGACTGGAGGCATTTGCCAATCGAAACTTCACTCTCCATGAAGGTTGTAAAGTCGAAAGATGATACGCGTCAAGGCAGCATTAAATTCAGTCAGTCATAAAATATGCACTTCAATGAACTGGAAAATAATCCCAAGCTCCAATTTTCTACTACACTTTCTCTCCGTCGCGTGTGATCCGAAATTCACGGGTTTATGAAGTGAAAGTCAAGAATCCTCGTGAAATGTCTGATTTTATACCCTTCACATTGCAACCCTAATACCTAGTTGAATTTTCTGTTTGAAATGAAATGAAATGAAATGATGTCAAAAGCAAATAACCAGCAAATCTTCTACTAGATTTTTTTGAAACGTGGTATATAGCTTTTATAGCTATACTGCTTTCATTCGTAGATCCGCAGGTGTGTGTGAGAAAAAGCAATGCATTGTGAAATATTTATATCATTTTACCATGTACTTTCGCAATCGCAACAGAATAGTGTTCCCTGTACAAATATGTTACGCACGAATATAAATATAGGAATCGACTACAAATATTGATTTATTTCTATTTACTATAAGCCAATAAATACTCCCGGGCAGTACGTGCGCAATTCATTCAGTTACTATAGGTTAGCTGCCTACTTTTTCATTCAGAATAATTTTAATTGCCTGTTCAGTAAATGCCAATTAACAATTAATGTTGTTTCATGTAATAGCGTTCGTTGCATCTACAGGGTTACGTTAAAAAATAGGTTGTGAGTTGTCACCTTGATACCTTGATATTTACTTAACTGAAAAAAATAAATATAGTAAAAGCAACGCAAAGGTCATTTAAGCTGGAACGTTGCATTTCGTACTTTGTGAAACGAGGAATTGATTTTAAAGTGTAAAGGAGTAGAAAGGTTGTCTCATTAGTTATTGATGTGTATAGGTATTATATAGGTACGAAGTTAATTGATCGGTTTGAAATGTCATAGAATCATCGTATTGCAGCTAAATGTGAGACACGTCAAACAAAGTGTAACGTCATGAGCAGAAAAATCTGTGTGAACTAAACTGAACGGAAGTTATGAAAGCTGTAGTAGTAGTAGCATTAGTGAATACCCCATTGAATGTTGAATGCACTGAATATTTTAAAGCTTCAATTAAATGGAGCCACTATTGCGCTTTGCGTTCGTGGGAGAAATGTAGCCAACATGTTCAGAAATAAATGTATGGTAGTATAAAGAACGGGTATCGTACATAATGCATGGTACATTGGTGCATGTTACATGCATTTGCTTTTCATTTTTTAGTAGACACTACAACTGTAACCATCTCAAACCTTTCTACCTTAATTGAAGTTTTTAAAACTGACTGGAAAACTATTTTATGTGGTTAGTTAGCGAAAGTAGAACATTTTCTAGAAAATTGGGGTTTATTGAGACACTTGTGCTCTGCAGATTTTAAATGGTCCTAGTAAATTAGAACAGTTTAATATCTGCAGGATTATGAGGATTATAGAACTCCTGATTTTTAACGGTTGGGTTGTTAGTCTTGTTAGTGGATTATGGATTCTCATTTATGCCAGCGGTCATTATGATATGGGGGAAAAGCAGAGCCGCTTTCACCCGATTTTATCTGGCGTAACCCAGTAAGAACTGGCTAGTGTTGACAAAGACAACATCATTCATACATAAACCTGATTGTTTGCCAATTCCATGCTTCATAATTCCATTTTATGTAAAAGTCTTATAAACTTGGTACACGGTACACTTATATAATCAGGAAGGCAGTGGCCAATTTCTGGGAATAAATAATATAGGCAATAGGCACCTAATTTACGTGTTCGAGATAAATCGTTTAATTGCATTGCAATTATCCAGTCATTCAAGAATATTGTTTGTCCACAAACAAAGTAATCTTTCAGGGTGTAGTCTACGAATATAGTATATACCGATGCCAATATAAATCGGTATGAAAACGCTAAAAATACGATAACTTTCGCAAAATAAGTGTAATTTCCAGTTCCATCTATACAGTTTCACTCTTTAGACTCTTTACTCGTATTTATAAAGCCGTTAGTTATAAGTTACTATTTCTAGTGTGCTTTAACTTTCGTGAGATTTTTTCGTCAACCAGATGCTGGCGAATATAAGTCCAAAATTTGCATGTTTGTCGACCACGACACAATAATTACTTGAGACATGCACTCTACACGCATATTTCACCTGCGTCATTGAAAGTTAGTCATCATAACAAATGCCAAATGACCTTCCCACTCTAAAGCAAGACAAATGGCAATGGATTTATATTAGTAGAATATTATAAGTACACTATAAATGCATGCTGAATTTAATATCATATTATACCCGAAAAGAGAAAGTAGCACTACTTATTATGTATGCTCACTTTGTCATTTTGCTGTAGTAGAATTAATTTTGCACAACATTTCAGCATATTATAACATGTGACATTGTCTACGTTGTTTATAATATCTTTCGTGTGCAACAAAGTAACAACGTTGTAAACAGCTTAGTTATAATATGAAGGGAAGAGAAATGTTAAGTTAAACCCAGTCAGGATGCTGAACAATACAATAATGTATAGAAAAGCAAAGCAACAGGCAAATCGATCTGCTGACTGGATTTTAGCACATTTTTCATGAACGACACTTTGTTGAGTGGGAATGGCTATGGTCTGAATAAAAGTAGCAAAGTGCAGGAACGCAATTTATTACGTTCTACTATGGTGCCAAGTAGTTCTCGTACACTACTTACCATGCACCTATTGCATTACACAATTGGTGTGTTTGCTTGACCTTATTTCTCTTGAGTCCTCCACCCTTGCATTATATTCCTCAGACTACTAACTACTACTCACTCATTTATTCTACACAGCTCAAATCTTTCTTTGTTAACTTCGTGCTCTATAGAGTTTGTTTCTGGAGCAAACTACATGTATATACAGAGTCTGACGAACGAATAGGACAATAGACTAGATTAAGACAATGTATAAATGAGTGTTCTACTCTTTTGTTCGCAAGATTACTGTAAAAGTAAGTGCAACTAAAATGCTTGCGACTGTAAGCTTTGATGGGCACCTTTCTCCGCAGATTCGGAGGAAAAGTTAAGTCGTAGATTCCTTCCAGCTATACTCTGCTCGTAAAACCCTAGTAAAAAATCTCGTCATATACACCCGGAGAAAGGCTTAACTCTGTGGGGTTGTAATAATTTGCTGTTATCAGATCATTGAACTTTTCTTGGAAGGAGAATCTTTTATATCTCACTATCTCTCTTTTATATGCATAGACGAAGAAATGACTTGACTTTACGTAACTTGTTCCAATTTTTCAATTTCAAAGATAAAAACATTTCTTGTTTATAGACTAATTTAACATTTTCCATTTCCAGGTTAGAAATGTTTCAAGTAAGACAAACAGAAAATAATCTTATCCTTCTTGTCCTTGGTATACTTTTGAAACTTTACATTCTACATTATCCTCGGTCTTGGATGATCTCTCTTGAAATAATTTATATTTACAATTTTCAGGTTTTGAATTGTAATTCGAAATCCAGGGATTTACAACCTTGTATAATGCAAAGATTTAAACCGTAGTAGTATTAGAGATACTATAGCTAGGTACTACATTTTATGACTTGGTGGCTGTACATTGTGTAAATGTTACAAAAAAGTTAAGAGCAATTTCATAAATCTTAACTTTGAAGTTTGATGCATCTTTCATGCGGTATGTCTTCGATTGTGAATTTAAGGAAGACCCAAGGCTTTCCTTTGTCTGGAGAAAGTACAATAGTTATATCCCCTTGTGTATACAACTGTGACACTGTGGCAGGTCGATACCTGAATGCACAGGGTAGATAATTAAGTTTACACATTATGAATGTGATTCATGACGCAACTGTTCTTAGAACTACTCGCAATTAGTGAACTACTATGCCTACTACATCCTTCTGTTTCTGTTTCTCTTTAACAATAAATAAATGTATATTGAGTTAGAAAGTTCTGTAGACTTTTATGTATTTGTCTTGTGACTTCTCACAAATCATTTACTAATAATAGTACTGTGACACCCAGAGCAATCTTTGGTTGAGTCTGACAGTCTGTTTGGTTTGTATTAAATTAATCTCTACGGGATACTCCACGCATAATAGTGAACTGGACTTTATTGTCTTTGACTTTTATTAGACAGACATTTGACCACAAAGTCACAAAGTTTACCTTCACAAACAACATTGTCCATATGGCTTCTCGTTAGAATGATAAACTCCACATGTGCAGTGTATTATTTTACTTGATATATTTTTCCTGCAGCAAAAGTTGTCCCTTTCCTTGGAGAGTCACTTGTTACGTAATGCATGAGACCTAATAGTCTAATTAATTCCCTGCTATGAAGTTTCGCCAAAGGTTAGTCTTACACGTATTAAAGTTATATTCTTCAGAACTCAGGTGTGTAGTGCGATCCGGGAGTACCACATAAAATACAAGCACGCACACACATAGCCATCAATTTACTAACATACTTTACTCTCAGAACAATTTTCCAACATATTGTCAGCTCAGCAAGTATTCCACTCTGCCCTGTTGGAGACATGACTATAATTCCTAGATCTTTTTCATCTTTTCACACCACACCGACAATACCATACCATGATAACCGAATTTAGTACGTTCTGTAGTAACCCCTCTTCATTTATTAGCGACCGTGTCCATAATATTAAAAGGTTCTTTGTAGCTTCTTCTCCTTCTTAAATTACTACATTTATATTATAGGTAGTGATGCACTCTAAACGAGATTAGTATAAAATACAGAAAAGTAAGCTTTATTTAGCTCGTGCTCCATTATTCATTAGTGTTATTAGCGAAAAGCTACTGTGAAACCCGTTGCGCTAAATGGAGAAAGAAATTTCAATTCGTCCTCCTATAGAAAACGAGCAGGTTTCCTTTTACTGCGAGTAACTAACTAACAACATAATTGCAAATGTGGGAGAGTATGGTGAAAAACACTTTTAGGGACAGTAATTGCAGGATACATACAATTTCATTAGGTAGTTGTGAGTAGTTAGGAGTTAGGCATCTTCACTCTAAATGCTAAGTTTATGGTCCTATATTATCCTATCAGGTAGATAGTTCTTGCTAAATTGTTAATTTGAAAATCTTGCTTCACCATCCACCTTAGTGCTTTATATAACCTCAACCTGGTATAGTATTCCTAGGATATTTACTGTACCTATACACCTAAGTATAATAGAAGTAGGTGTCAGATCGTATAAAGTCTTTTATATGACGTTATTTGTTATATTAGTACAGTTTAGTACACAACGAATGTAGTCCTGGAGTCACATGCACATCATTTTACGAGACCGGACTACCTATGTGCCATTACTACTACGGAGATAGCAGATACCCCGGACATGTTCCATAAATATTCATAATTTGTTTTAGCCTGCACTAACTGTGAGCTTCGCCATCCCAAGCAGAGAGGTACCGGTAATAAAATTCTGTATGCTCAAAGCTTCTTTCGTATGCAGAGTGAACTAGTAACGAGTCCTTGTAATCAAGTTTATAGTGCAAGGTACTTATAGTGTAGTGTTCCATCTACCTTTTATCTATCCCCATATCACAAATGATAATTCGGTTTTCGGTAGGTTCACTCTCTCTTTGTGCTGCAGTTCTCAAGACAGTCAAATGCTATGCGGTCCACTCCTTATAGTATTTATCAAGTATATATTTAAAAAGTGATTCCCTATATACTTATATTATTGTGTCATTGCAACTATCGTAACATTCAACCCTATACTAATGTAACTGTGCTATATTCCATCAGTCATCAGTCAAGATAGATAAGTACACGGTAGTACTATAGTGTGTCATGTCTTTCTGGCAATAGATATATTTTATGCCGTAGATATGTACGTAAGTATAGATCCACTAAAAGTAATGCAAAATGCAAAGTGCAGTCTTTTCCAAAATGGCAACATAAATTTGCAAGCTGTAAACCTACATTTACTGATAAACGTCAGCTTTAGTCTTAAGTGTGTCTGTGTATACGTAAAACTGTTGTCAGGACACGTCAACCGGAATTTTGGAAAGGGAATTGATGAAACGAACAATACATCAAAGGAACCTACTCGATTGCCTTGCACTCGCTGACAGTTTTGCGATAGAAAGGAAACGATGAATAGATAATGGTGATAATGCATACTAAAATGTGGCCATAACGCAGCAGGTAATTTAAGGGAAAAGCAGAAATGCTCACTTTTCATCGTAGTACCTTACTTTTTTTGTGTATATTATTTTCCTACAAAACAAGTTTCCTTCAGTCAGTACAGTATTAATTTAACATGCCCAGCATATATTTATGTACAAAGTGACACACAAAACTACTTCTTATTTCTACACACATAAAATTTGTAAATATCCTTCACTACATATAAGTACACACAGTAGTCATATGTACCTATAAAAATACACAGGGTAGTGGTAATCAATTCCATCATTACGCAATAAGGCAATACTTCTAAACTTACAATAAACTGTGATGGTGATGGATGTTATTGAAATAAATAGAAAAAAATGTAGCCCTATGGACACGTAGTGGAGTTGCCTAGTTGTTTTGTACGAACATTTCCCAAAGGCTGGAAAGCAACAGTTAAAAAAGAGAGACGGGCTTGAAAATGAATAAGTAAGTATACATGGCTGCTGGAATTCCCTATACAATATCACTCTTCGTATATCTTATCTATTTTAGTTGGACTTTGAAAAAAGGAGTTACAAACGACACGAGAAATATCCTTGGTTTCATTCATTGTGACATGCAAGCTTTTGGAGATGGCCAGTGACAACGAAATGACTTTGTCTGTTGTTACTGGCGTTGTGTGCGATTTAATGTAATGCATTGTGCAACGAAACGACTTGAGCCTTTCTGCATACGACAGTCAGTCGCTGGCTGCAACTCCCACTTTTTTCTTTCCCTTTTATATACAAGACAGACTTTTCATATATTCATTATTAGCCTTGTCTAGTACTCTTTGTTGTATATACGATTTAAATTATGAAATAATATGTATGTCACCATCTTACATATATTGTACTCAATTCATACAGCTTGTTTTATACGAAAACAAAATAGAAAATTCCGGTGACTAGTGACTGTATAGTCAAAGTGAAAGCAAATTTTATGTTCTACTACCTATTCCTATATAATAGCCAAGATAATCACTTGAATTTTAAATGGCCCTGTCTGAAGGGGATTTTGTATTATTAATATGTATAATAATAACAATAACATCTCTGAATGTCACGCTACGTAATCATAAAAGGTTGTTGTGTAGGAGTTTTTATTATATACCATACCAGTCATAAAACAGTTCCCAGGCTTATTCAGTTTACTTTTGAAGGAACTTCCAATTTTCGGAGTAAACTACCTAAGCCAACTACTGACAATATATATATCACCCATTTTGTTAACATCCGAAATAAAAATGTATAAATAACGCCAGGGAAAAAGCATTTCTTTCCAAGAATACCAACCCGAAGGGAAGTGTGTTTTCATTGTTAAAGCTTTTACAATTGTTAAATTCTGCACACTACTATGCACTGTAATAAATTATGCAGTTAGCTGTCTCAAGGTTATACCAATAAAATTATTATGAAAATTCTATTAGAAAGTTGTACAGTCTACTACCCTGAACAATAAATATAAGTGGTATTTAGAATCGTAATATTTACTTTTAGGTAACCTTTAGTTGGCATCAATTTTTTGTTAGGAATAGGTTAAAAATCCACATTAATTATTGCTACTGAAAGTAACTGCTAACAGAAAACTATTTTTTTTGCAAAAATGAACGGGTTAAGGGAGTACATTGACATTTAAGAAAGATGATCAGTATGAATGGTTAAAGATTTTCTTCTACTGTACTATGAATTTTGTTTAGGGAGACGGTCAATAAGAGACATAATAAAATCATTATCCAAACAGTCCAAATCGGATGAAAGCTGTGCAGCAGAGTTATTCTGCTAAAGTGGGATACGACCTGATTGGTTGTTAAAGTGAGATTGAAGGGAAGTACCTATGCACCTTAGCAGGTACTTTCGAGGACTTAGTGAACGAGGAAGCTTTTTTGGCTGCTGTAAATTCGAAACTGATGTGACGATGCGTAAGCCAAATGGAAAAAGGCATACGATCCAGCTTTCTCTTTTTTAGTAGAACTTTGTATGTAGTACATTGCTCTTAAAGTTAAGAAGGAGTTCCACCTTTTCTTTTCTTCTTTACTTCTACATACTCTCTTCGCTTACATTACCCCTCGGTAAATTATGCATTATCTACCCACAAAATTTCAGTCTCGAAGCTCGTTCAAGTCAAGTCTAAGCCAAAGTTATGCGGGCACATGGGAATGCTATCTATTTCCTTTCTAAGTTTCTATTTACGTCTGTACAAGTACAAGTATAATAAAGAATAATGGTGCTATGGATTTTGTATTAGTCTTCTTACCACCGAATGTAAATAGCATTAATGTAATGCAAGCAAGGTAACACAGAGAGAAGCAAGAAGTTAGACAAAGTGCAATGGAAATGGAATTTGAAGTCTACGGAAAAAGAAAAAGCCAGCGAATTAGAGTATGTATGGACAGATGGATCCTGTACTTTTTTCTACAGAGAAAAATCTAGTTTGAGTACCAAAGGAATTAATACAAGACAATACAGCGGAAGAACAATTCGCCTTCGTCGAGCTAAAGTGTTATCACTAGAATACAAAAAAGAGAACTTTAGAAGATTTAAACTGAATCTGAACACCAGAAACCTCCTACTCTTTCTCAAGGTCTGGCCCACAGAAATTTCTAGCTTCCTCTGATTATGTAATCGCTTTTCCTTAGCAGACGCCCCGTAACGCAATTATGTAGCAGTATCAACAAATCCTTCTATTAAACCTGGAAACACGTATGAATACAGATTGCTATCTACCATTGTTGTAACGACCTTTCTAAGTTTCTATCTTATGTATCTACGGACATCAGCAATTTTTTATTTTTCCTCCATATACTAGCCCCATAAAAACGCACACGTATGTACAACGATAATGATACAACAACGGAAACAAATTATACTTTCTGCAGGTGAGTGCTATCTGCAAAATCTAGCTTTTTGCTTCGATTTAGGTGATTCTTCCGTTATTATTCCAAAACAAAAGGTATATACAGCATTATTTTATTATGTTAAAATGCTACATTTCACCTTACCATATGAAGAATGGAGAAACTCATATACATGAAATGATTTCATGTGTTTTAAAATAGTAAATAGGTAATTCAATAAAAAGCACTTTGTGTAGTAAGATAGAAATCAGCGCAGAGTTATAGAAGCGAAAAAACTTTCACATTGTACAAGCAACAAACGCACGTAAAGGCTTTTAAGAGTATTTTTTATTTATGTGAGCCAAGAAGAAATACCTGATAGAGCAATAGCGACCTTGTCCACTCCACCCAGAGGAGCTAGGGCGTCACGAGCTTTCGTTCCAAACAGTTTTTCCAGATAGTTAGGTCCGTGGCTGGCCAAGAGTGATTGCAGGAAACTCGAAGTTTCTTCTACGGGCGGTCGTTTGGCTGCAAGAGAACAAAAGTAAATATTTGGTCATATGAAATAAAAACTGCAACTTTCCATAGATAAAAATATTTTACTTATTCAAGCTTTCCAACTGCTAGTGCAGTTTAAATTTTATTGCATCCATATTTACCGTACCCAGCGAAATTTGCATTTTGTCTTGTTTCATATTTTGTGTTTACACATCCACTATACTATGGTATACTGACTTTACTGACACTGTATAGAATGAAAGGTCAAAGGAAACCTTTGTGCATTTTGCTTTGCATCAAAGGAGTCAATAGGGAAAGTTTGTGATAAATATTCGAGTGCATCATATTGCCTAAGAATTGCAAGTAAGGGAAAGAATAATAAACGAGCGAGCTATTGACAGGAGGGTTATATTTACGTGGGATTGAGATACATATACAGGTAGCTTTCTATTCTAGTAGCAACTATCCATGAAGGTTGTACTCAATTTGGTACCCATTTGCCAATTTGCCATTCATTTATATTGTATACTTCGATTCAGAAATGTGGTCTAGCTGAAATGTCAGTCTCTGCCCTGTGCCAACCAACTCCAACGCTAGTTTGTCTGTTTCCCACAAATAACTCTCATGTATAATAAATTCGGGGCTCTTTCTGGTGTTTGCATGCATAAACAATTTTCACGGGAGCAGATTGGCAATTAGCTTAAAGGTGGGCCAAATTTATATCAGTCTAAACGTAGAAAGATTTATTAATGATACCGTATCTGTAATTAAGTCTCAAAATACTACTCTTTGTAAACAATTTTCTCTAGAAACCTTTAGAAACTATGGTCATTTAGTGTTTTAAGAGCAAATACCTAAACACAGCTAATAAATATGCAACAATAAAGCTATAGGACTGAAAATAATGTTCAAAAGAATATCTTTAGTAGAAAATTCAGAACTGCAGGCTTCTGGGAGAAAATTGAGAAAAATAATTACCTAGGTATAGGTATACGTTTTGTAATGGAAATAAGTTGGATATACTGCAAACTACAAGGAATGTATTAATGTTAGATTGCAGAGCTCCTGCTGAGATGGGATAGATTTAAATTAGCCCGTTTGTCTACGCAATAGAATACTAAATGAGTAAGATAAGGAAATTCGATGGCAGTTGTAGAATGATAACGGAATTAATGAAGGATATAATATCATTAGACGAGACGACTACAGACAGAACTAACTAACTAAGCTTCTCACACAAAGACGAGGTAAGTAAGTGAAATTTTGCTTAACTCCCATAGCGGGGTTCTAATATCCTGCTGTTATTTAAGAGTCTATTCATTGTGCCCACTCAAATTTATCTATGCTCAGCTTAACTCAATTCGTCATACCTGGAGGAACACTTTTATCTCAAACCAAAAACAAAAATTAGTACTTAAAAGGGAAAACTTGCATTTATTTCCATTACAGACACGTTTTATAACAACACTGATGTAACCAAAGTAGTATACGGTAATTAGAGATACCACAGCACAAACTCAAAACAAGCTTTCACAGGATATGACCACGACTAAAACACAAATGAAGGTACATAGGTAGTTCTGCCAATTTCTGCACAATAATAATTTATGCAAATGACTCATTCCCGGAATTTTAATTCTCTAGCAGGAGGGATGTAAGAATAAATACTACCCAACTGTGGAATTCAATTAGTTCTGGTACAAGGTGTTTTTGAAAGGATGCTTTTACGTACGTCATAGGGATTTGGAGACAACTAAAGGAGCATCACTGACACAGATAAAAATACACAACACGATACGTATACGACTGGTAAAATCATAATAAGCAATAAAACCAACAGACTGATAACACAAGTATTCCTTTTGAAGTAAAAATACTAATGTACCTATTCTACCTACGTAGGTGGATAAAGAAAGCAATTCATCTAAAAATCCATGAATGTAGAATTGTATGAGCGTTGTAAATATAATTGAAACCACCCACACTGATATGGACATGTTTGTTATTACAGAAATGTAATATATATAGAATGAAAGAGCTATATATGTATTAGCTTTCTTGTTATTTCTGAAATGAACCATTCGTTTTAATTGCCTTGCTGTATACCTACGGTTAGCCGTTTAAATAGCATTAAATAAACAAACAATTCCCACTTGAAGTTGATTTCCACTTACGGATGTTAAATAACTTTGCTGGAAATACCCTGGCAGTGTAAATGAGATACCTTAGCAAGCAGAAGTGCTCTTCTACTCAAACGAAAAATCAATAAAACAATACGGGATGTGTTATTGAGTTCCTCCAATTACTACTTGAAGCTCTTATTTTTCTAAAGCTTCTAAAGTTGAAAGCAGACGTTAGATTTTGGAGTCTTCAATTCTACTTTTGTTTCAGTAAGGGCAAGAGCATCACATGAATTTCCATTAGTAATGAAAAAGGAATACAAACAGTCAGTATTCAATTACTGGTTCGTTTCTATTGAATTCAATTCATTTATTTTTCCTTTGCAAAAAAACTTTATTTCCTTTACAATGTCATTTGATGGCATTGCTGCTGCATGCAAACGATTTTATTTAGCATAACAGCTCATATTGTTCCTATTTGTTTCAACCAGCATCGAAGAATAGTAAACGGCAAATGGAGAATTGGTTGAGTTGTAACTATTCCCTTATGAACTGTTAGGGAAACATATTGACTAGGGGAATGGTGGTGAGTCAAAGAAAACACAAACATGATGTACTAAAAAAAGCAGTCTTTTTGACTCAGGTATCTCTACAAAACCATAACACAAAGGAGTAAGAGCAATTTTCAAAGAAATGAGAAAAGTATTTGGCACATGCTGACGGAAGAATTTTAAAAGTTAGCTCAACTTTGCTTTGACGTTCTGCCTTGCTCTCTCTGTTTTTTGATTTTCAGATAACGAGTGAAAACTTCAAACGAAACCATCAAAAGTTACTTTCATACACAGCTTTCATATGTGCTGCAGATGATTAGATTTGAAGATAAAATGAAAACCTTAAAAATATGCTCTGTTTGATAATTCCATTATACGAAGTATTCCGAAAGGTTACCACTCGGGTTGATTCAAAATTCCAAAAATGTCGTCTTAGTAAATATCTTGGAAAAAAGCAAGCTAAAAGGGACATAAGTAATCTCTTAGATATATAAATCTACCTTCTTCTTTTCCATATAATCTTTGGTATTCACCATTTGCTTCCCTTTATCTTTAGTTTTATTTCACTTTCACTAAGGATGTCAATTGGCTTAGGATGATCAAGTTGATGGCAGACAAGCAGGGAGATCTGAGAATGACTCGCCATAGATTTGAACACATCCACTAAAATTTTTTCATGTCTAAATAAAGTGAGCCAGCTACATCAAGATATAACTTTTTGTGGCATCTGACAGACGACGATCGTGATCTCCTTCAGCAATTGTACTTCTACAGTACATTGTACACATATGCGTCGATCTACTTACGAAGCCTCCATGGAAAGACAACGGTATTATCTCCATTCCAAACATACAACAGCTTTCAGCTTTATCCTGTATCTTTCAAGTTATAGATTTCCTCTCAGTCTCTCTCTCTCTCTCTCTTCCAATTCTTTTTCCACTTTCACCGAGGTGCTCGTAACTGTAATATTGGCTAGAATGTTATTGTTCTAGAATGGTACTCGATATATTGCCAAACGGAAGTGTTTCAATTTATTTGGTCATTTAACATTGTCTTGAAAGCACACACGATGCAGTTTTTTCATCTTGTTTCGATTACATTTTTCATTCTGATTCACACTAAGCACTAAATGAAAAAATAATACAAGAAAGACGCACCCAATACAAAGAAAAAAATAACTGCGACTTAAAATGTCCTGCAAGAAAACAGAATTCATCTTGCCCCAGGCAGGGTGAACTTTCAACCAATTTATAAATAAATAAATAAAACTAACAAACACATCCTCACTCACATCCTATACCCATCCTTAAATAAAAAGTATCTATTTGTACAATAATATATTTATGACATAGAAAGACCATCTTGAATGGATCCCGTTGCAAAAGAATTAATAAAATACTATCTAAAAGAAATACAGCATCATCATTTTGTTTTCCAATTGTCCTTACAGATTCACAAAGAGACTGTCTTTGCCATACATGAAGGGAATGTTGAAGTTTTTACGATTTGAGAAGGTAATGGTATTTTGCAGAAGGAAAGGTACTAAAATAGTTTCTATACTTATTTTGAATGCATACGTTGCCTCTTTACAATGAGAGAATGTCAAAATGGTAGGTTATGAGAGTTACCTTCGTGGACAGAATGCAATGAATGGAATGCATAGAAAAAGCAGGAGAAATGCTATTGAATTTGCAATATAACTCGTTTCAAAGTGCGCTCACACTACATACACACGCCGAAACGATGTAAACTGGGTTATGGAGACGTTATTCTACTACGACAGTCTTTTCTAGTTCTGGTAACTGGTAACATTATACGAATATGTAATAGAAAGCATCTCGTGCTGTGTGTTGTAAGCTTGCTACATACTTAATGCATAATGCAAAGCCTTCACAATGTGTACATTACATAGTAAGGGATTCTGTCAGACAGAGCCATCATAATATAATAGTTGGGTATCAATTTACTTATATATAAGGCTTTCACCACTCCTGTCAACTCTCCCTACGTCTATTTTATATTTGTACAATGAATGTTACAACACAGCCTGTCCTACTCTACTGCGTCTTGTCCTTCTACATTTTATATCTCACCAGGTTTACTGAAGAATGTGGCTCGATAAACAAGTACCATATAATATTATGATCCGTAAACTTATGAATTCAGGATGCGAATGAAAACGATACTGGATACCAGGGTAGGCGAACAAGGTATGGTATACAGTGTAAGAAAAGACGACAAGAGTAAACGTGGCTTAAAATGCCCGTACCTTAGAAACAATGTGTACCGTAATAATATCTAAAGATTCAACACAACGAAAGTTATTGCTGCATTTCATGGCATTATTATTGTAGTGGTATATGCCTATGCACCTTTTAGGTGTTGGCATAAATTGTGTTATGAAATTGTATAATAAGACTGTTGATCTTTTCTTATCTAATTAACATGCCAAGGCGGAAGACAGAACAGTTTTTGCGGATTTAGATTTGACAGGCTTACTTAAGAATAAGAATTAATGGTAAAAGTTAAAACCTGCAGTGCAAAGACGGGTATCCTCGTCGTAGCCGTCTGGACTATAAAAAGAAGGAAAAAACACGTTATTAATGACTCATACTTATAATCATCAACACCATCATTAATAAATGTGGAGCAAATGAAAAATGTATGTTTTATGTGCAATATTTCACAAGAAAACACAATGGTAAAAGTTTACTACTCTAAAGGTAAATTTACTTTGATGAAACTTAGAAAAAGTAAATTGAGTTACCAATCTGGAGCCCCGTCGCAAAGGTATTGAATGGAAATGCATTTTCCATCACCTGGACACTTAAATGGCTGGTATGGATGACATAGCTCCCCTAGTTAAAATAAAACCCGTAAAAAATGCATACTATCAGTATGTACCATGAACATTGCATGCATCGCCTGGAAATATTCGGAGTTTATAATTTTACAAAGGGTATTTCTTTTCTGGGTGGTGGTAGTAATAATTTCAGAGCCTGAATAATCGTATTATTGCTTAACACCGCGCCTTAGGTGCTGGAAATTTGGTGGCTGGGACCACTAAAGAATTTTAGTGGTCCTTTATGATGAAAGTAATATTGTTGCCTCGCAATAGAGTTTTACAATTAGAGGTCGACTAGTAGGTCGCTGATGAATATGGGTACATGTATTTTAGATTAACCAATCTTGCCACAATCTGGAAGTTTAGTGGAAGTATGAGAAACTAAAGCTGAAAATTGTTAGCTGGTTGTTTCTAGGATTTATGTCCATACATCTGGATAAGATGTGAGCACTTTATCATACGAGATGCAATTCCAAGCTCACAGAAAATACTTTATAATGGTTGCGTTGTTATGTTACATTACTTTGCTTTGGCTATAGAGTAAGTGTGTGTGTACACATAATGTAAGACGACTCGTACTTTTCTAGCTGTGGCTAAAGTGAACTTCCCTCATCTCATTTTTCTCGGAATATTGATCCAAGAGAGACTGAGATGACTTGTCTACTTTTTCTTCCTCGTCTTGAAACAATAAACCAAAGGCGAAATTTATTTTCATGCTTTGCTTCTTCTGTCTGGTGAGTTGACTAAAAGTGAACTGACTTGGCACTAGGTACTATCTCTTCTAACCTGTTTTATAATGGGTTTGTTTATTGCTCGTCTTTCTTTTCAATTTAATTTGATACCCTTACAACAACTCAGTTTTTTCTCAGAGTTGTTCGTTATTTCTTTTGCCAGAGAATAACAATATTGTATGCCCGAGGAGGTAAAAATATATAAATATCTAACAAGACCTTACAGTTTTCACATAGACGCCTACCGCCTACGTGCTCCTTACAGCTTCCTTCCAGATAATATCAACCATGGGTCACCACTATCTTTATTTATGGGTCATTATTTTAACGGGTATGTACCTTGCCTTCGTGGCTGTAGTAGGTAGTTGTTACCCGGTTATGACATGACAATAATAATATTTGTCAGGGAAATGCCCGTGACTGTATATACCTATGCATTATATTATATATAATAATACTAATACCGTAGCCCATATTAATGTAATAAAAACGGTTCTTTGAATAATACTATATTACATTTCAGGAGATGATGGATGGCCAAAGAAACTTACCTTCTCGTTTAAACTTCTGCATATCGTAGAGCTTCTGGAGGTCAATTGAATATACAGCTGAAGAACTGAGCGTGACAAATAAAAGAGCAAGAGCAACACCACTGCCGAGCATCTTGACGAGCATACTTTGGTTTCAGACCCGGATTATAATTTTTCGATTGATTTCTCAATTCGAATTTGTTTTAAGATTGATTTTTGTTTGCGAAAGTGAATAGGAAATTAGTGCTTGTACCTGTTACGTGGCTAAATTAGTACTGTACAAGATAAATTATGGAAGGAGATCACTACAAAAGATCAAAACTCAATATCTTTATTTCTCTGTAAAATATTTCTTTATATCAAGACGCCCCTTTTGTATACAATCCTTCCTGTAAGAGAAAGTAAGAGAAATTCCCCAATTTCTTCGTTTATTATAAAGAGAAAGCTGTTTTCTTTCTCTCTCGTGTAGGTTTGTATTATTTACGTCGCACTGTTACTAGTGTCGTAAAATAAAAATGAGTTGACTATCAAGATGTGTTTTAGTAGTTGCTAAACTGATATGTGTTTCGAAAGGTAAATTTATTTCTGTATAATTTATAGTGTATGTTTGTATATAAATTATTTCTGCTGATGTTTGTATATTTACTTTCAGTTTGGAAAATGATGGAGCTAGCGGATTTGAAATGCAAAGTTATTTCGCTGGCTGTCGGATAGTAAATGACTGATAGCGTACAGAGCACAGTGTTCCTTATTGCCTTCCGCCGTTCGGTGTAGTCTTGAGTCAACTGCAAGCTCTGGAGGAGTGTTGTACCCGACTATATAATTTCCTCGCTTTGTTTCGTCACTGTTCAGTCAAGCCGAGTTATGTACGCTACAGTAAGTCAATTCTAGTCACTGTGTCCAAATAACTGAGCTACTGGTTGTGTCCACAGTCCTGTATACTTCGCTTTTCCAAGTTTACTTCAACTTTAACCAGTCGGTCTTTCCTGTATGACTTGGTAACGTTTGTTTGAAACTTACATGTAATGTATGTAATATATAACTGCCTTGCTGTACGTGTATGTAATGGAAGGTATACTTTTAAAGTATATGAATTGCATTCGCCTACTTATATTATTTTATACTGATGGTCTAGTATAACTATGACATGGCTTGGTTGTGTTACTAGTTACTTGGCTCTGTTCACATGTTATGTTATGACTTCAGGAGAAAAGCTTTCGATTTGGCGTGGTGCACGCATGCCATCGCGTCCCTGGGAATTGGATTTCTCACGTCATTCTTACATACTCTACACAGAACGGGTACAGAGCGGGTACCTCCCTTAAAGTAAGAAGCATAGTAAAACCAAGCGAAAGGTCTTCAATGTTCCTAAAACTTATCTCCAGTCAACTAGTGTACTACTAGTACACAGTTTTTATACACTTGTACTTTTCTACCAATATATTGTTACTTCTTTTGGTCCGACTACTTGGTTTGGTGGGTGCAACGGGTTGAGTCTTGACGCTCTTTCTCCAAATGTAAAAAGTCGTCTCACCCGTGTGTTTTCTACCAAAAGTTCAACTCATTTCTTTTGTGTCGGAGAAACGAGAAGGTGAAGGTACCTACTTTCGAATTTTCTCTCTGAGCTTTCCCCACCATCACCATTGGCCATTTCTTGTACGCTTCATCTCCAACAACAATCTAAAAATGTTCGCCCACACATTTCTTCGATGATGCCTTCAGATTCATAGGAACACCAATAATGCAACCACGTTGTTGTTCCAAACTCACTTCGGATTTCTTTCCATCATTCTTTCTACTATGACTTGGGCTACTAACTACGTATAGGATGAAACTTACTGATAGCGTGTATTTACCTTCACGACTAAGAACTACTGAAAGAAGATACTTGTTTTTCATTTCATAAGTGTGAGAGAGTGTGTCTAAAGGTTAGATTATATAGTAAGGAAAATTAATCTGTTCCCGCAGTCTGTATTCTCTTATCATTTCTCTGTTTTTTCTTTTGATTGCTTTTCCTTATCATATTTCTTACTCCAACTGCACTTACAAGAACAACTTTCACACATACAACAAAAGCAAAATCCAAAGCTTTCTCTCACACCTTTTTTCTTCGCATCCTTTCTCGTCAACGTAATTCAGTTGATCAACAACATAACAACATCCCTACTGCCTTGAAACTGTAACCCTATTTGGTTTGTATTGTATTCGGCTGTTTACAGCTTAGTCGTTATGCAATGTTTGTTACGTAACTATTCTAACTACGAGAATCACAGAGAGAGAGCCCAAGGTGGTGTCATACTTCAGATACTTAAGTATAGTATCTCCTTTCTTTATCAGTAGTTTGTGGTTTCTCCACTAATAAAGCATATAGTAAAACACACGAAATATTTATAATAAAAAAGGTGCAAATGTTGTGGCTGTGGCTCCGGGGACGTTAACACATAAAGATCGTCACATATGCGCTAACTTTTCTAGATAAGGTGCAAACAAATGTAAATTGCTGCTAAGGGGCAGACTAAGGAAACAGTTTTCCCTACTACTCTCTCGTAAAACAAGGAAGAAAATTTCTTTGAACGTAATCAAGTAATCATGAACAAATACGATGGATATGAATGTAGATTATGGTTGAAGGCATTACAGAAGTGGTGAAATTAGTTCCTTTGTGTACACGAGCAAATGTTGTTGCTACCCCACTAATACTCATACTATTTGGTCAACCCACTCACACACAGATAAAGCCATAATCGGAAATGATAAATGTATATTGTGTGGGGACTAGTATACGAAATTGCAAATCGGCAACTATTATTATTAATCTGAAAGTGCCAACATAATGGCACAAGTGTAGTCAAACGCCGAATAAGTGGACGCCCACGCAGTTGCTTACGGGATGAATGCAGTGTGACTAAAGTTTTGTTAGAATGTGACGTATGCTTTTGTGATGGAACGCTCCCGAAATTTCCACTCTGAAATCTACATCAACACACCCACTACTACAACATGTATGAATTCCTCCCGTACCAAAAGCAGCTTTTGTTACTCTAAAATGCATCAAGAGCTTCTCTTGAATGAGTATGTGGCACACTTGTGATAGCCGTCAAGAGATAAACCCAAGTACCACAATGAGTTTCCGTCCTACATATATATACAGGTATTTGCACAAAAGTCAACAGATACAATTAAACTAACGGCTAAAGTAAATGGACACCCCAGACCCCAAATGTGCCTATTGAAAATACCAGAGGCACTCACATAACTATAACAATAACATTTCCACGGTACAATAAACATTTTTACAGAATTTTTGTTACACCTTACCTAAACTGTTATACCTTCAAGACTCTTTTGTCTGTTATTTGCAAAGCAATTGTAATCGTTTTGATCGAGTTGCATCACATTGCCGTTGAAATGATGGAATTGGGTATTTAGGTATTCAATTTATCTACTGCGTTTTAGTATCATTCGGGCTTCAGTCATTCTTCCTTCGAGGTCATTCTGATGTATCTACTGTAAATGTATACCTACCAACCAACCCACACAAAACTTTTATTTTTCTTTGAAGAAGTGAAGTTTCTCCCACATTTTCCTTCTGTCAACATAATCATAAAATGAAGAAAAATACTTACTTACCTATGTTTTATTTCCATGTACATGAAAGAAAATTACAGTGGAAAAAGCGTAGCTTGCGTTTCTATAATAGTAGTTTAGTATGTGTAGGCTCAAAAAGAAGCGTGGGGAAAGGACAGATAAGTAAAGTAGTTAATCAAATAGTGCATCTATACCTACTTACGGAGTTTCAAACTTACTTTCTAGCTTCCTTGTTAAAAAAGGAGTGTATATTTGGTGTTTAGTAGCTTAGGAATGCCTGGTCTGTATGTGCATGTATTTATATTTACGTATGTTTGTATGTATTACTCCGTTTTCCTCAGCTCTTAGGAATACTTATATTGCAGTATGTAAATGTAATGCAATGGTACCTATTGGTGAATCTATGATGTGCCTGTGTTCGTCTCAATTGACTTTTGTTCTTCTGTCATACTATCATACTCATACAAAACATTTCGTGCCATTTCTGCCATCCGTATGCCTGCGATGTGGAATTTCATTAAATTTGCGTACTGCATTTCTAGAATGATCGAATTTAAAAATATTTCAAAAATTTTGCATCAATTTTTGCAGTATACCCAGGAAGAGAGTGCACGTGTATCTTTATGCGTTTTGTAGGGTATACAATAGTAAGTAAATAATAGCTCACCAACGCTTAGATGATGGAACATGTATTATACTGCAATGCACACGTATACACGCAGCGTACAGTAGTTATAATATATTTAGCATGTCATTTTAGCCAACTATTACAGTATCCTATAATTACAGATATTTTCTCCAAGTTAAGTGATGTATTTTCAATGTAGTACTACTGCGATAAAATTTAATGTGTTTTTACTGTCTATTTTGGGAACACAAATGTTTTATTTCTCAGTTGACAATAAAAATGCTTATAAACCTAGACCCAGCATGGAAAATTGAGGGTTAATTAGAGTAATTACAGCCGAAATTAATGAGTACAAAAAATGCAGTTCCGTAGTGATGCAATTTATATCCTTCTACATAAAGCGGACGTTTCAAGTGTGTGCGATGCAACTGTTAAATTATCCATATACTTGTCAATGCATTTTTAAAAGCCTGGAAATGGGCATACAACGTTACATTACATTATGGACAAACCATTACAAACATAAATTCTGTTGCATACTTTTGGGACACATTATAAACGCACACATATAGATAGGTGTAGATACACAGGCAAACGGTCAGTAGGTGGCTAAGCCATTTAATAAGGATAAGGGTCTACATCAGCTCTTTAACTCTCTATTCTGTGTTTAATTTAACTAGTATGCGATGTATTTAACTTGGAATTGCATGTGTAAAAGAAAAGTTAAAGGATATGCTCACTTAATTTTAATGACAACTCATGCCATTTTACGGAAAGACGGTTGTATTTGAGGTCTTCATTACCAGAGGAAGTGAAGAAGAGATAATATTTCATTATGCCTATACCTGTCTCATTAACTGGATCTATATAGTAGTGTGCAGAATTATTTGCGTATGCAATTACACAGATAAAATGTAATAATAGGATTCTACCGTAGCTTACGGTTTATAGATACGAGATACCTATTTAAATAATGTTTGCAAATCCTTTCATTTGGATTGATTGTTTAGGAATACAATAAAGAATGGTTAGATATAATGGAATGAACAACGGAATGCATAAAATAATCCGAATTAAGTATGTGACAACCATCGTATACAATTCTTCGTACTTTCTCTTTCAATGCATTCAATTGCAATATGATGAAATAATGCATGCAGAGCAGAGCCACAATGCAAAGTTTCACAACCTGAATCACAGCTTGAAGATAATTTAATTAAATTCATGCCTGTTTGCCATTTTCAAACAATATTGAATTGTGGTTCAGGCTTGAGGTTTACTCGACTTTGCCTATCTGTACTTGAGTATTTGCCTGTAGGAAAATCAATTGTGTTTCATAAATAATAGATTTTACGATATTTACACGAACTTGAATGATGCAAAATCAAGTGAACAATATTTAACCGTTAAATTAAATTGCGTCTCTTTACTCAGAATCAGTGACTCGTATTTGTATTGTTGTATTGGTAGCGAAATGAATTATTACACAAGAATTAATTTAAGATTATACAATTAAGTATTTTATATAGGGGCTAATAATACACACTACACACAAACGAATGCATCTGACTTCATTTTATTTTTTTGTATTATGTAATATTTAGTAAATTGTAAACACCCCATTGCGCAATGCCAGCTTGTCTCTTTTTTCATTAAAACAAAAATGGAATCAAAACTTTAAGAATTACATTTGGATTTTATACGTAGGAATACTTGTACATTGTACATAACGTAGACGTAGCAATCCATTGAGTAAGATGAGACAGCTTGCTTGCCCCTTTACGGTTTACCATTTGAGACAGATTATTATTATTGTAGTCTCTATCGGAGGATTTTCTGACGATGAATTGATAAGTGTCAGACAATTATAACCTAGAATAATATTATTATGTCCGCTCATACCTATTGTTAGTAGGATATGATATCTACTTAAATACATTAATACTAAAACTGTGGGTAACTGACCATAAAATATATGTACAACCTTTTCATATTCTTACAATGCGACATTCGCAAGTGAATATACAAAACTATGAACATGATTTGATTACAAGCTATGTACGTATTTCATGAGTTTTATTTATAGCTAACCAAGGCTAACTAGATTAGAGTTTGAGACACTCTAGAGCTCCTTGCTTTCAAAACCAAGGAAGCCAAGGAGATCTAGTTAGCCTTGAGCTAACTGATTTTATGTAGTCAATCAGGATTATAATCAGTGACAATTTATTTTGGGACTACACTAAGTATGTAATATATTATTATGATGAACTTAAGAGCAATTAATTATTGATTGTAAACCGACTGAACTACAGAACCATCGAACAGACTGAGATACATTGTAATTAAAGGTACCTACTTGACACCTACTTGAAAACATTTTACATCTTAAGATAAACCGTAATTTAATTTAATATTACTGTGGTTTCTTGCACTTTCCATCTTTTCCCGTTTCAAACTACCATTCCGCATCTCCATTTGCTTTCTGGAACACGTAGTCTTTCCCGTTTAAATTCATTATACCATCTTTTAAATGGAATTTCCACTTATTTCTAGTTCTTGTAATCTAAAAAATTAAATCATTGTATCATTTTTTTATTCATTAATGACATTTGCTTCAATCTGAGAATATAATAATAATAATTGAGTTTTCACCTTATCATACTGACAAACAACGACATTGTCGATTTCGTACAACTTGTCATTTGAATCTTCAGCATCTGATACATCGTCTCCAGAATTCAGGGGTTCCTACACATTAATACAGCATTGGTGTAATTATAATTTTCATACTTTTCATATACTTATATATGGATTCCTATTGTAAAACGTTTTATACCTCGTCTTGTCCCTCATCTTCTTGCTCATCTTCTCTCTCATCGTCTTTGTCGTCGCCATCCTCATCGAGATCATCATCATCATCATCCTCTTCATCTTCGTCTTCACTTGAGTCACCGCCAGCAGCTTGCCCGTCTAATTGAACAATATTTGACATCGCATTCGCTTGCATTTGATGAGGCGAGGTGATGACAGAGGTGTGATTTCCAATTTGAATCATTCCTGTATCGATTAAGCCTGCATTTTGGAGAAATTGATTGACTTGTGCTTGTAAAGTGGAAGCTGCTAATTCTGCTGGAAGCGACAATGTTGCTTGGACAGTTGGAAGAGTGAGGATGTCCTGTTTCCAATTAATCATATGAATTTTTAATTTGAACTTTGATATACGTTACTCATTGTCAGTTTAATAATTCACCTACCTGTAGCTTATTTGTATGAATACAAGAAGCAGGGACTTGAATAGTGATGGTCTTCTGAACCCCTGAAGGATCTGAAATTTGTCGCGGCATAGCGATTTGGATAGAAACAGGTGCGTTTGGATCAGTCGGGAGTACAGTTTGTTGTTGTTGTTGTTGATGATGCTGCGTTTGAGAATTCGATGCACTACTAGAATTCTTTTGGCTTGCTGGCGTGCCATTATTGCTGTTACTTGCAGAAGCTGTAGAGAATATCAATCATAATTGTTTAGATAAAAAATATCACACACTATATGCGAAATACGTACCTTTAACCTTTACTCATTCGACTCAATGAGAAATTGCGTAATAAATTAAAAAGTATGGGGTGGACACAGACCAACAGGGAAGACAAAAAACGATGATGTAAGACTACAAAATTATACAAATTACATTAACTATGTTAAAAATCATCAAACTATTGCACCTGCTGAGGTTGTCGTTGATTCCGCCGAATTTAATGGTTCGTATGTTTTAGAGGAAACTAATTTTGATTCCCAAAGCATCCGTAACTCTTGTAGCACTTGTTCATCCACCCCTTCATCCAAAAAGGACTCTCTTATCCCAGTCATTACATCTTCAATGACACTTTGATAAAGTTTGCTCTGTAACAGAACGTAACATGCTATTATTAAATTACTTCCTTTATATACAACTAAATTATCCAATGTTAGAACTAACTCCATAAAATGCAATCATAAATTGTATTTGAAAAATTGTGTGCATAGGATTGCATTAGGATTACCACTTAAAAATATGGAAGTTCCATAATAATATCTTATTTTGGCTAATACAAACTATTACACATAAAGTGATTCGCCATAATTTTCCTCTCTTTTGTGTTTCCATGTTTTGATAGTACTTTCGCTCTCAAAAAGCACTTTCAAATAAATATATAAGAGACAGTAGTTAGTTATAATACTAAGCTAAGGTATGGTACAAATTGCATCTACTATAAATATCTCCATTTTTTGTTCAGTTAGTGTAGTGTACCAATATTTAAATGTCAGCAAATGCGATCACGGCGAGTCTATTTAATTGTAGAGAAATGCTATAAAGAATATAAACCAGCGGTGCCGGTAATCGATTTGTCATACATTCTTCAGAATAAAATACTTGACAGATTATAAGTTAACTAGTTAACTTGAATGTTGAATGTAGACATGTAGATCAAATTCTTAGACAGCAAATTCATGTAAAGCATGGGTGCTTAACTTGTGAGTCACAAGTTGTGACTTCACACAATTAATTATTTCAACCATTCCTACACCTAAGCCTTTTCCCATTCATATTCGAAAGTGTAAAGTCATCGCTATTAAAGCTATTATTTTAATACACAATAATGAGAATGAGTAGCAGTTTCAGTTACAGTTACACAGTATTCTAAGTTTAGGTAAGCTTACACTTTAGTAATTCAAAATCTAATGCTTACAAAATCCTTCCCATTCAATTTATATTGTCATGATTTTCTAGTTATATTTACAGCGCCTATAATATTCTTTGTAGTTTATAGGCGCTGTAAATTATAATTACTTGCAATATAATGCCGACTAAGTGCTAATTAATTGTTTTTGTTTATACATGAATTTTACGAGTGCGTTAGTATGTACAGTATGTAGTAAATCAACTTCGACGTTTAGTAAAATACCTGCCAGTCAGTAGTGACTACTATTTTTTCGATCGTATTTTTTAAAATTTCGATTAAAGGCAATAGTAAGATCTAAATTCTAAATTCAGTAGCGCTTATCAATTAAGAAGTTATTAACATGAGATTGCAGATTCGCTGACTCGTCATTCCTTCATCCGTTAGCATTTAGTGATGGTTGATAGGTGGTTGTAAAAATGAATAAATATAGAGTTAATTTGTAATTATGTATGCTAACAGCCTAATGTTTTTGTCTCATTCATTAACATACAATACATACATAGCCTAACTTACAATTACCAATAAGCATTAGATCATAAAATAAAAATGCCGTAAAAACAAAATAGTAACTTTCAACTTTATAATTATAGATGTATGAAAGTATGAAAGCACATTCACGTTCACGTAAGAAATGTTTCCGTGTACATTAAATTCTAAAATAAAATTTTAATGGGTTTGTTTAACTTACCACATTAACCTGGCTCTGGGTCGTCATTTTGATTGTTTGCGGATGATATTATAAGGACAACAAAACAGTTTGATAGTTAAAAATCGGAGCAGGTTGAAATGAACTTCTCAAAAATATTTTGAATACCTCCTTCTACAACTAAACAGGCTTCCTTGAAGCCAGTCTTTCCGATGACCACTACTCCACTTTTATACTCCTGTCGAGCCTTTTTCCCTGCCGCTAGCAGCCAAAAATTCCGTCCTTCCGCAGCTTTCCTATAGCTTAAACCAATCTATAGAGTGGTTCAAAATGTTGCGTCCATTACCATACCACACATCTTATTTACATTCCAATAAATCTAACCTAAAGATAGGATATTTAGTAAGACCGAACATGTGAATGTGATGTCTTCAAGCGAATCACTATCCAGTCTGTCTGTAGTCTGTAGGGCTGTCTGTGCGCTGACATGTTCGGTGTTAATAAAATATTATTGCATATTAATTTAGAATTGTAAAAATTGAAATACGTAATATTTTAGATCTGTTATTTTGTCCATGAATGTTGTTTCGTAATAATTAATTGAAATGTTCAATACTCAGTATTCACAGAGCCATCATATATCATATAACCAAACACTTGATTATGTCTTTTTGACAGATTGACAGTATGCTGAAAGGACTCTTGTTAAATACGCGGGAGAACTGAGTGCCCCAGACAGTGTAATAATTTAAAATTATCATATGATACACGTATCTAGAGTCCTTCAGCATACGACTAATTATTCATAATTAAAATTAGTTATTCATAATCACCCAATCGGTGCGGTGCTTGAAGGATATTTACTTAATGAGATTGAAACTTTGGAAAATGCAAAAGTTTTATATACGCAAAATAAATCATTAACTTAATTTAGCTTATTATGCTTCCGTGGAATCAAAAACCAAATGCTTTGACAATGTACATTTAGACAATGTTTAGTAGTTGTCATTGCACGAAAAGTGACCAGGTTTTGATAACTTCATTGGAAAATACTTTTAATGGGAAAAATCAGAGAAAAATACAAAATAATGGGGTATTCAGTATAAAGAAGAACGTTTTACTCCAAAAAAATTGGAACAAAATCGCGATACATGCAAATTCATATATTTTTACTTGATTTTGGTCAAAATGCACTAAAAAAATTTCGCACTAGGCGCAAAGGTATTAGTTATCATTTCATTTATGTGAACAGATTAGAATAAAAAATTCGTTAGATTCCTTAAAAAGCAAAAATGTGTCAAAACAAAATTGGGTTGGAGTAAGGCAGCGTACAATCGTTGCCCACGTTGCCCGTAATATTTGACCACATTCTTCACATGTTTTCGGCTTCCCATATGTATTTTTGGTTGTTATTTTTTTCTGCTACTTGCTCCCCAAACACTTTCAGCATCAGAACCTTCACTCTCATCATCAATCTGCTCCTCCCCCATTCCTCCTCCAATCTGCACCTCCCCCACCGCTCCTTCCAACTGCTCCTCCCGAATTTCATTCACCTCTTCCCCTGCTCCTATTCCACCTTCCGACCTTCCATTTCAGCAAAATCTTCTTCGCCGCCTTCAGGTTCCACCTCTTGAATCATTAATTGGCCACCTCCGACATTCACCGCACCAATTTCCTCCCCTTCTGCGTCAACCTCTATTGGCATTAGGAAGGAAACTGTCTTTGCCCACAAAAGCTTACTTGCTGTAGAGTTACAACAAGGACAAAAGTAAATAGCTGATCGGAGATCCTCTACGAAACAAGTTGGGTGGACAAAATGTCCTTCGCACGACATTGCATTCACTCGGACTGCTTTGTCCAGTACTGGTGCATTGCACAAAGTGAGTGAGTTCCGAAATGAGTGTGTTCCGAATGAGTGTGTTCCCAATGAGTGTGGTCCGAAATGGGTGTGTTCCGTCTGAGTGTGGTCCGAATTCGTGCGGTGTGAATGTGTTTGGGAAACGTGGGCAACGCTGTGGGCAACATGGGCATCGCTGTGGGCAACGTGTTGGGCAACGTGGGCAACGCTGTGGGCAGCGGGCAACGATTGTACGCTGCCTTATTCCAACCCAAAATTGATTATACTTTTGCATTTGAATAGATATGTTTGAGAAAAATTAGTTCTAGTTTTTTGTGTAAATATCTATGAATATTGTAGTTTATGCGTCCTACATTTTTAATGGCCATTTAAAAAACGTTCTGGTTTTTGCCTGGCGAAGTCTGGCCACTGTAAACTGTAAAGTTAAAAAAAATTAAATCTACTTTTGTCTTTTAGTTTAGCGAAGACTGAAATAACGCATGCTCCGTGTAAGTACACGCACATACTGCGTGCGTTATTTTTGTCTTTAGATTAATATGATATTGAACTGCTAATTGTGGTTCCCTCTGTATATGCGTATGAATTTCAATGTATTCTTTTTATGTGAATGTAAATCCTATAAATGGGCTGCGTCGAACTGAACTCTGACAGTGAACTAGGAGCTTTCTCAATGTGTGTGCGAAATTTTAAAGCTGCAGCTGGTGTGTGTGGCATGAGTTCCGCAGAAGTGAGCATGCTTTTCTTTGAAAGGATGGTTTGTTTTTGTGTGGAAACGAATTTTAATTTTTAAACTATATAAATTATAATTACCGTTTTGACTTTGGTTACAATTACAATCATGAACTCCGCAGATTATAATTATGCAACTCTTCTTTGTAATAAACTTGAGAAGTTGAACCCTCCTCCATTTTTAACTGTCGAAAATTCAGTCAACAAATCTGGTACACACCTAAGGTAAGGGAATAAACATTTTAAGCCCATTCTGTGTTCTGTAAAAATATGTGATCTAAAAAACTAAAACTGCTTGCTTGAAATATAATGTACTGTGTACAGCAACACTTGCAAATATGATATACTTAATTTAATGTTGAAGGGTTAACGAGAACGGGGTGACCTGATTGTCCATTGTTAATTAATAATTAATTAACTGTAGCACTCTTTATTTTTAATTCCTCCAGATCGCCTGCCCTGTTGCTGCATAAGTTATCATCCTCAACGAAATCGCTAAATCGGACTTCGTCGTACTTCACTAAAGAAATAAGTTTGTTGAGTGGATTTATTGAAAGAAAAGGAACTCAACTTAGACTTGAAAAAGCCTTACAGCTTTCAAGTCAAATACTGAAATTAGGACTGAGATGGAAATCAAATGACTTCGATGCCCAGTTAATCACATTTTGCCACAATGGAACGGAAATTGAAAAAGCAGCTAAACGACACAAGAGTTGGCTTCCAAGTCGTCAATGGGCACAATGGATTATTTACCTGTGTCTTCGGGATGCTGCATTGTTAGTTAAGGTATTTATATTCATTAAATGTGGAGCCTCATTCATAACACATCATAATATTTTATATACATACACAAATGCAATTTTACTGGCAATCCTTAATAATAATTTATTTTTTCATTTCGTCCATGTCAAATGTAGATGAAAATGGAGTGCGAAAAAACTGTCAAGTTTTGGCTGGGGTTAATTTCGTCTTCACATCATTGGGGAGACTCTCTAGTGGTCACGAGTATGTTATCACGCATCTGGTGAGTGGGAATCTAATCAACCTAATACTAATAGAATTGTAGACACTATTAAACAGTTAAATGAAGTTTTTCTTATTGTATATCTGTTTAGGCGGTTATCTAAAGTCATATTCAGCTCCATTGCTAGTGACATATATCCAAAACTGTATGGACTAATACAAGTATTAAAACCAACTGAGGCACCCGGTTGGCCAACGGACGAATTTAATGCTCCTGAGGACTTAAACCATTGGCTTCACAATAGCATGAATTTGAGGAGTGGCATTCCAACAACGGAAACAGCTGAACTTGAAAGGTATGAGTTCTTAATTTTAGTTTGTTTTGACTGAATACTTTATTTAAAAATTAATTTATAAGCTCTACATAAAAATTCACCGAATTTTCATAATTTTAAACCGTTTCGATAATGATGTTCAATTTTAAAATAATTGTATAGGTTAAGTCATTCACTAGTGATCGATCTAAGCAAACAAGAACTAGAGCCACGTCCTCAATGTAAAATTCTATTGCAAGAGCGGATCAGCGATTTACAAATACTGGCAACAGAAGACACATTCAAGCCTCTAAACGAAATAGAGGATTTTGGAGAAGTAGTAAAACTAACTCCAATAAAGCAAAAGAAGAAGGAAAAAATTTGTTTAACTGCTAAAAAGAAAAAGAATAACAACGTATGGAATATACTTTTTAAGAATCACAAGAAGTTTTTAAAAACTGAAGAGGACAGGCAGAAACTTTTCAAAAGAATCAAAAAGTCAGTTTCTGTCCAATCAGACGATAAGATTAAGTTGAAACTGCGAAATATTATGAGAAGTATACGCGCGTCTAACAATGAAGAGTATAGCAAACCAAGTTATTTAATTCAGAAATTTCAAGAATTCATACATCGTTAACAACGCTGCAGTGAAAGTTACAAATGGAATGCATTTTGAAAATAAAGTAAGCAACAATTAATTTTTTATCTGTGGTAACGAGAAAGAGAATTAGAGAGAATGAGTAGAAGTAGATTGTGTCGTTGTGTCTATATCTGTATGCAATATGCAATAGTAGTGACAAAGTGACATATTAAGTAACAGCAGCTTGTTTTAACAGTGAACAGTTTGGAGGGTTCTGAAAATGAGATGCTAACGACAAAATCTGCTACTTTTGGAATACATAATTTATAAAGTCCACAATTAAGATGAATTACTAAAACAGGCATCAGTTTGCTTGTTCTACTAGTTCAGGTAATCCACTTTACTGCTAATCGCTTATAATTTCAATAATAATAATAAACTTTTATGATGAGAATATTCCCCCACGTCAACTTAGTGGACGAAAATTCCAATGCTGAAAAATTTGCTTTGCATATTTAGCTACATTTTGCTTACTTTTATTATGGATTACTTATTACATGGTTATTATCAACAATTTGTTGGTAGGATAAAAGTAGTCGGTTTTGGACCTGGTTTGCTTATCGGGTGTTTGGATATTCTCAATATATTCTGCAACACTTTAACAACATTAATGCCTTATGATCCCATCACTAATTACTATGCTAAGGACTGGCGAATATAATTGCACCTGCCTTGCCAATAATGGAGTGGTTGTAGTGAACTGCAGGTATGTATCAGAAAAAACGATTCTAGCTAAGTACTTAAACTAATGCTTTTTATGATGAGAATGTGGATTCCCCCACGTCAATTTATAATGGACGATAACTCCGATACTGAAAACATTGTTTTGTCTATTTGGTTACTTTTGCTTTTGATTATCATGATGAAGTCAACAATTTTTCGTTGACAGGATGAAAATAATCGGTTGTGGGGCTGAGGCTGAACCTCAGTCTAATTTCATACCTTATCCATCATTTAAACAGCTGGCACTGGGTACCAGGTTGTCGGCTTCTTATTTTATTATTCTCTGGAATATGGATTGGTGAGTAACTTGTATTTATGATCTATTAGCATAACTTCGCTTACTGATTATTATAAAACGCTTTGATGATGAAAATATGGATTCCCCCACGTCAATTTACAATGGACGAAAACTCCGATTCTGATTCATCGGTTTACATATATCTCTACGTTTATGCTTCCTCGTATTTCATTATAAATTTTTTGGTTTAAGCCAGCTCTGAAACTTGGTTATTGGGTTTATTCTCTGCTATAATTGGTGGCGAAAAATATACACGAATGCGGTGGTCATCTTGTCGGTATTATTCTTGTTAGAATGGATTTGTGAGCCATGTGAGCTATAACTATAAGTATATAGCTGTAAGTTTTGCCCCTTCTGCGTTTCATGCAGGTAACTTGAAAGTGCAAGTAGTTTTCCTTTTTCCATATATTCAATTTTAGAAAGATTAGCTAGACTAGACACTAAGCTGTAGCTTACATAATTATTATTTTTGAATTCCTAATAAACTAATAATGCTACTTATAATTATTCAATTGGTAGGTCTTATGTGCCATTGTTGATGGATGGGACAGAAATGGGCTATTAATGAAAGAAGAAACTTGACAGAAGCGTGAACGGAATAAAGCCTTGATTTAATCATTTGAAAAAATCCCAGCTAATCGTCCCGGTCGTCCCCCGAATTAGTGGTGTATAATCGAGAAACAATTTTTACGATGATAGGCCGACGGAACATAAATCATGGTAAGTCAAATCTTTCATTCGTGACTTGTATAATATGTCTGAGTAGAGATGTGGTTAAACTGGAACCAGTTTTTGTAGGATAGGATTATTTATGTTGACTTTTTGTCGATTGTATTACCACTGACTCTGTAGATCCTTTGAAACTGGAAGCAATTTGCTTGTGCAATGATGAAGTATTCAGTTTTGCATCCATGCCAGACATTCTCGGAATAGTATACCATGGATATGAAAACAAACGAGCAGATATCTGAGCTTACGCAAAGTATAAACTGATTATAGAATGTGACGATAGAAATGAATTAGGTCTAAGCAAAATAAAAACTTTTTTGTTTTGTTTCAGGTTTCTCCTAATTCGGCTGTTCCTTTATTTGGGTCAAGTGAAATAAATATTGTTAACCATGCAGACGATGCAGATATCTACAAGATTAACAGTTTTACAATGAACCTTCTCTACCTTCTCTACTTCGAAAAATGACAATTAATAAATAGTTATTAACATTCAATTATTATTGTCTTTCAATTTCAAGTAACTTACAAAATAAAGTTATATACTGTTGATTGTTTTATAAATCTAGTTGTGTCAGGCTTGGAGGAATCATTTAATTTAAGAACTCACAGTTTCACTTTCACTTATAGTGTAATTGACTTGACAAAGTTTTGCACACTTTGTAACTCCCGTGCCAGTAACAACAGAAATATTTACAGGTGGAAAAACAACCCTAACGACTTTATCAATGTGTGGAACTAGCAAGTGCTCAAAATAGCGTTTCATTCTGTTGAATTCGGTTTGCTCCCTTAACTCCCAAGTTAACCATTCACTATTTCCCCACGATACAATTTCATTTCCAATTCTTTTCACACTTTCATTAATTCTTTGGACAATTTGTGGCGCGCTTTGTGTCAATGGGCACTTACCCACCAAATTTAGTAAATTTAAAACATCATTTAAGTACGTGGCCAGGGGGGTGTGTGTTATCAGTTGTTTCGGTGGGGTTAAGTCAGAAGGCATATCCAAATTCGCGCTGTCTGCATTGGTAAAAGACGTTGTTGACAAGTTGAATTGATGCAAATTTCGAACAAATTGTATTTCACTCTGCGTTAAATCGTGCGAAAGTCTTTTGACAAGATGATCACTAAAAATAGGTACAATAAGGCCCCTCATATCCGATCCTACACGAGCCAAACTTTCTCCGAAGTACGTTGCGTTTGTCATAAGTGAGTCAATACTGCTACCTTGGTCCAGATTTTTCTGCATGTCAGCCAAAATTCTATTCATCTGTAACAAAAGAACAATGTTCTCTTAATAAACTACTCATAAATTTTACCATTTAACGCACCTATTATTTTAATGGAAACTGCCTATTAAATAATTACTAAAATAAAACACTGACAGTTGCCGACTCGGAA